>VWZI01020079.1:240358-265974 GCA_013396835.1 Psilopogon haemacephalus | reverse complement strand
GGGGTGTTGGTTGTTTTTTTTTTTTCTCTGTGTCAGTCTGACTTGACAGACTCCTCTCCAGTTCTTCTGTCAGACAGCTCTGCAGAGCTCTGTCATTCAGAAAAAACACAGATATTTCAGGAGTGAGAAAACTGGCCCGTGTACAGCTACAGAGCACTTTGTGCTGAAAGATGGCTGTATCCTTTAGATAGTAACAAGCCCCATGTGAGCACAGAGGTACAGACATCTGCGGTGATCCAGGATTCTGCTGCTGCGTTGCTAAGAACTGGTTTGGTTGCCTCCCGCAGGAACCCAGCCGACTGATGACCAACAGGAGTACAAAGATGTGTTTAGCTGCCTGACCGTGGACTGCCAGTCTGCGTTCGTGTCCTGCAACTCCATCAGAGAGAAGCATAGCCTCGTCATGGTCTGTCAAGAGCTTTTGCCTAAGTTGTTGAAGGGGAAATTCCAGCAACCCGTGCAGGGGAAGATAGACAGCTTCCTGCAGCACTGTGCTGACAGCCTCGATGATGACCAGGGTGTCAACGAGGCCGTTGCCAAGTTAGCAGAACTCCTGAAACCTCTGCGGTCTTGCGATTCCCGTTTTGCCTACCGCTACCCTGACTGCAAATACAGCGACAAATACTGATGGCTTTGGAGGAGTCATCCCCTGGGAAGGAGCAGGGCAGTGTCAGACCCTTCTACTGCGAGAAGCAAGGCGGAGCCAGTGTAGCTGGGAAAGATCCGCACCGAATGTGGGGCTTCCTCATCAAGGCAGAGCAAGAGGGAGCAAACCGCACGTGGGATTTATTGCTCGCCTCCCACAGCTGGATTGTTACGTGGGATGTTAGGCATGATGCAAGGCTTATGGATTATTAGCATTATTGTGAGTGACAGGGAGGATGAATAAATCTGTTCATGTGTTTTGCCCTTGGAAGAGTTTTTCATGCCGCTCATTAAAAAAGAAACCCTCTGAAGGCAGCAAGTTCACAAGGAGCTAGATAGAGGAGCTTTATTATCAAGAAAGTCTTTCTGATGGAGATGATATATATGTAATGTAGGATGGATGGGAGCATTTAAGACTTTTTCCCTGTGGGGATTTTTAATGCACTAAAATTCATAGATAAACTGAACCACCAGATCAGTTCTGTACCATCACCCATCACAGATCACATTTATAAAATATTTAAATTTTATTACTTTTATGTCTCTTGAGAATTTCCCTAATCCCAAAATATAATTACTTTCAGTCTTTCCAAAGCTGATGGACAGTAATTGGAGAATAATAAAGATTGGGGGTTTTATGATCAGAATAAAACCCCTGCAAGTCTAGAATGTGATTGTCCAGCTTTCACATTTTTCTCTCTAAAGAAAACTGGAGGAACCATTTGCAAAGAGGAAAAAAAAAATCAGATAGGAAAATTTTGTTCAGAGGCAAAACAACACAGACAGAGGATGAGACATTAGATTACTCTGAGCCCAATGAGACTTCTGAAGACTCAATGCTACAGCATAGGTGCTGGATTGCCTCTCGGGGGTGGGGGGGGATGGGGGTCTAACTTCTGACAAGCAAGAAGTCCAGCCATCCTCATCCATTTGCCTCTCAAAGGAGAAATCAGTAAGCCAGCTCCCAAAGCAGTGACTCAGGCACCTAAAATTTGGGGTGGTGGACTCTTTTGTCACAGCAGTGGCTAAGCCAGTGCCTAATTTGGCAGGGGAAGGCTGCAAAAGTTGAAGAGCTGCAAAGCACAACTTTATCACCCAGCGTCCGTCAGGCCCCATCCTATCTGCACCCTATGGCATATCAGAAGCTCCCACCAAATCTTCCCTCGTGTCTAGGGATTTGTGAGACCTTATCTGGGTTCGGGAGTTTCTCCTGGGATCCAGGTTGGGAGGAATCATCAAGCAAATTTGACTGAGCTCACTCAGAAAGCAGAATTTCTGGATCCCCTGTAAGTACTTTTGTCATGGAAACAGTCTTCCTTTAGCTGTGGTTCAAAAACTAAATCACTAACAGCAAGCTAGCAGGAAAGGATGTGAGTGCATTTGCATTTCTAATCATTGTACGGAGTTACAGGGAGCAGGAATGTCAGTCAGGATTTTATTTTGGCTGTGGAGGGGGCTCTGTGCATGCAGAGCACCTGGCCTGGGCTTCAAGGCAGGTCTTGTGGACAAATCAGGCATCCAAAACAACACATAAGTGTGACACTGGGAAAACCTGACCCAGGACGTCTATTTTGTCTTTCCTTCTGGCATAAAGTATCAAGTGCACCTTTCACCTCTCAAGAAGCAGAAACACTGAAATTAATTTGTAGGTAAATATAGCTCCAGGCCCAGATGGTCCGACAGCAAAAATGTTTAAACATACAGCCTGAGCTATGGCTGCAGCCCTCTTTCTTGATTTCAGTCTATTTCTACATCATGGCTCTCTTCCAGTAAGAAAAACATGTCCTTTGCTGAGATCCACAAGGCTGTCTAACAATCTGCTTTCAACAGTTTTTCTTGGATCTGTCTGCATCTCCAGTCTCTTGGTATGTGATTTTATCTGGTAGCTGGGCATCAGCACTGGGCACTTTCCCCTCTGACGAGGTCCCCTCCATGGTGCCAGATGCTGGCCACATCACACAGGGCTAGAGGAGCTCCAGATTCACCACTGCTTTCACTGGGATCAGTGCTGAGGTTCAGCCCACCATGGGCTGTGAGGCAGCAGCATCCTCTCAGTGTTGGAGAGGAGCCTTCTTCATGCAGTCATAACTAAAAATGCACACCACAAAACACCCCAAAACCACTAAGATGAGGAACTGGCCTGGTCCACCCATGCCACAGCAACAGTGATTTGAAAGGCATGGATCTGCAGAGACGTCTTTGCAGCTGCTCCTTGACTCAGGCTGGCCTCTGATGCAGTGCTCTCTAGTTTAGCAATGCAGTTAGACTTGCACTGAAATCATAGAATGGTTTAGATTGGAAGGGACCTCAAAGATCATCCAGTTCCAACCCCCCGCCATAGGCAGGGACACCTCCCACTAGAACAGGTCACTCAAGGCATCATCCAACCTGGCCTTGAACATCTCCAGGAAGGGAGCAGCCACAACCTCCCTGGCAATCTGTTCCAGTGTCTCACCACCCTCACTGTAAAGAAATTCCTCCTAACATCCCATTTAAATCTCCCCTTCTGCCAGTTTAAAGCCATTACCCCTTGTCCTGTCATGACAAGACCTTGTGAGTAGTCCCTCCTCAGTCCTTCCTGTAAGCCCCCTTTTGAAAGAAGGATCAACCTTGCAGCAGGGCTCCACACTGGGTTCACTGCTCTCCTATGTATCGTGGGCATCTTTCTTCTCACCACACACATTTTCCTATTGGAAATGAGCTGTTCGTCTACTGTACAGCTCTGTGCAAAGTGTCTCCGGGGCAGCAGACCACCTCTTTGCTATCAAATCAGCCAAGGGAAACACAGGGGAGATGCATGTTCTCATCACCAGAGAGTAGTGATCAAGGGCACAATGTCCACCTGGAGACCAGTGACAAGTGGCATCCCTCAGAGGTCAGTGATGGGACCAGTGCTGTTTAACATCTTTGTCAGTGACATGGACAGAGGAATCAGTGCACTCTCAGCAAGTTTGCAGATGACACCAAGCTGTGTGGCACAGTTGACTTGCTAGAGGGCAAGGATCCATCCAGAGGGACCTGGACAGGCTGGAGAGGTGGGCCCAGGCTAACCTCATGAAATTCAAAAAGGCCAAGTGTAAGGTCCTGCACCTGGGTCGATGCAATTCCAAGCACAAACCCAGGCTGGGTGGTGAGTGGCTGGAGAGAAGCTCTGAGGAAAAGGACCTGGGGATCTGGGGTGATGAAAAGCTCAACATGAGCTGACAGTGTGCACACGTGGCCCAGACAGCAACTGTGTCCTGGGCTGCATTAAGAGAAGCATTACCAGCAGGGCAAGGGAGGGGATTCTCCCCCTTTACTCTGCTCTCCTCAGACCCCACCTGGAGTACTGAGTGCAGTTCTGGAGCCTCCAGCACAAGAAGGACATGGAACTGTTGGAGAGAGTCCAGAGGAGGGCCACAAAGATGATCAGAGGGCTGGAGCACCTCTGCTATAAGGACAAGCTGAGGGAGTTGGGACTTCTCCAGCCTGAAGAAGAGAAGGCTTTGAGGAGACCTTATAGCAGCCTACCAGTATCTGAGGGGGGCCTACAGGAAGACTGGGGAGGGACTATTCATAAAGTCTTGTAATGACAGGACAAGGGGGAATGGGTTCAAACTGGCAGAGGGGAGATTTAAACTGGATGTTAGGAGAAAGTTCTTCATGATGAGGGTGGTGAGACACTGGCACAGATTGCCCAGGGAGGTTGTGTCTGCTCCCTCCGTGGAGGTGTTCAAGGCCAGGCTGGATGAGGTCTTGAGCATGCTGATCTAGTGGGAGGTGTCCCCGCCTATGGCGGGGAGTTGGAACAGGATGCTCTTTGAGGTCTCTTCCAACCTAAACCATTCTATGATTCTATGATCATCCTGGAGGATGACAGAAGGAAGCTGAGACCACTCAGAACTAATCCAGGACTGGACATAAGGACTGAGGTGTCATAAGGGCATTGGCTAGGATCCAATAGCTCATGGCCCTAAAACGTTTAGTGCAGTAAAGAGAGGAGATGTGGCCTTGCTTTGCTGCTCAGGCTCCCTTGGCAAGACTGCAGCAGAAGCCTTGAGGCATACATGGCCTCTGTTTTTAACTGTCTTGATTCAACGTTGTTAAAGCTGAGAGGAGTCGTCCCATTCCCCTCCCCCCCCCCGCCCCCCGCGCCCACTGCTTTCAATAGTCTTTGATATGAATTTAAGTAAATAAGTAACCCGGTGGTTAAAAATAACAGAATTATGGATTTAAAAAATCATTCACATGTTGGGAGCTGTAATCGCCAACAGTTTTGGGACACTGATTACAGAAGCTGGGCTCATGTAATGCTATGACTAATGCAGCAGCCACAAAATCAGCCCATGGCTCCCAGAATAATCATTTTCCTAAACTAAGTCTCATTTCCCCGTATTTCTCTGGCCTTTTATTTTCGTTGCCAATTTATTCGTTTAATGTTTTCCTTTTTCTTGGCAGTCGGGTCCTGGAATTGGCGCCCACCCTGTCTGCCAGATCCAGTCAAGCCTTGAAATGCTAGTAGGTCGAGCTCCAAAAGGATGTGAAATTAATTTATAAATGGCAATTATTTTAAACCTAATCCTTCCCAAAAGAACTCTCGAGCAATTTTTTCCTCTCTGAGTTCAAGTTATTTCTGACAGTGGCTTTGTGTGAGCCTCTGAAAACTGCTCCTGGTAACAACTTATATCACTTCCTTAGCAGGGCAAGGGTGGCAGGAGAAGTCACAGAATCATAGAATCAGTCAGGGTTGGAAGGGACCACAAGGATCATCTAGTTCCAACTCCCCTGCCATGCCCAAGGCTGCACAGAGCCTCATCCAGTCTGGCTGCAAACACCTTCAGGGATGTGGCCCCAACCACCTCCCTGGGCAACCCACTGCAGGGTCTCACCACTCTCATGCTGAAGAACTTCTTCCTCATGCCCAGTCTGAATCTCCCCACCTCCAGCTTTGCTCCATTCCTCCTAGTCCTATCCCTACCTGATATCCTAAAAAGTCCCTCCCCAGCTTTTCTGTAGGCCCCCTTCAGATACTGCAAGGTCACAATAAGGTCACCTCAGAGCCTCCTCTTCTCCAGACTGAACAGTCCTCCAGCAGCCTCATGGCCAGCCTCAACAATTTCCGTATTTGGGAGTAGTTCACAGCTGCCTTTATGTCCAGCTGTTTATCTTCCCTCTTACTGCCTCACATCCTGCGTATCTTTTTTTAAAGTCTTGGTGTCAAGAGGTTTGTAAAGTGCTATTTTCTGCCATGTTTTGCCTAGCAGCGTATTTTAACCCTGTCGTTTCTCAGAGGATGAGGGCTGTGTATGACAGTCCTGGTTTCACCCAGCATAGCTCACCACTCTTCTGTGTCTCATCTCCGGTCAGTGCCTTCATACACGTCTGCAGTGCTCACACCGCTGCCTCCTGACCCACAGAACCCCTTGAGGAAGAAGAGTAGCCAACAGTGGCTTTACATTGTGCTTTCAATGTACTCCTCCCACCCAAAAAAGTAGTGTCCTGGCAGCATTGGCTGAATCAGGTGCTCATCACAGAATGTAGGGAATAGGTGAAAAGTGGCTCACTTCCATGAGCAAGGCATCCCATGCCTATTCACTCTGCACTTGTCTTCATTCAGTTACCCTTCTATTCAGATGTGGTTGGTGCAGAGGGGAAATGGCACCAAGACAGAGCCTCTGAAGTGCCCTTGTACTACCAAACAGCACAGGTACATCTGTATCACCTGAGTCTGGGCTCTTTTGACACCTCCTGGCACCTCCTGACTGCCACCCTCGGGCAGGATGCTGCATGCCCTAAAGGAAAAGGCTTTGCTGTGTTTTCCTGGGAAAACACAGGTGTTTTGAGTCAACGTGCCTGGCAACACGCAGAGCACCCCAAACCTTCTATTGGGGGGCACCTTCATTACAACCAGTACTGAGGGGTTCATGTTTCTTACCACATAGCTTTTGCAGGTGATAATTTCTTGCCCCACTTTGTACCACCTGCACTCCCAGCTTCCTGTAAAGGATCTCCCCAGATAATGTTGTGGCACTCTGGAGAACTGTCCTGGTTTTGCTGGGACAGCATCTAAGGGCAGCCATGAGGTGCAGTTCTGAGGCAGCCAGGACAGCTGACTCGCGCTAGCTCACAGGTGTGTCCCCTACCATGAGCATCACACTCACAATCAAGGAGGAAGTTTGCTGAGGAGAGGGGAGCCTTCTTCTTGGCCTCTTCTTCCTCCCTGCTCTCGAGGACTGACTTCCTGTTTAGTGTGATTGACAGCTGGCTGAAGATGAGCCAGCATGTGCCTGGGTGGTCAAGAAGGCCAACAGCATTCTGGCCTGTATCAAGGAGAGTGTGGCCACCAGGACCAGGGAAGTGGTTGTCCCCCTGTACTCAGCACTGGTGAGGCCATGCCTTGATTACTGCACTTCCTTTTGGGGTCCTCCCTACAAGAAAGCCATGGAGTTGCTGGGGCAAGTCCAGAGAATATGGTGAGAGGTCTTCAGTAGAGGTCTTGTGAGGAACTGCTGAGGAAACTGGGGATGATGAATCTAGCGAAAAGGAGACTGAGGGAAGACCTCATTGTTCTCCATGACTACCTGAAAGGAGGCTGTAGTGAGGAAGCTGTTGGTCTCTTCTGCCTAGTAACAAGTGGTGAGGAGAGAATATGGACTTAAGTTGCACCTGGGGAGGTTTGGGGAAGTCTTTACAGAAAGCATGATCAGGCTTCGAAGCAAGTTGCCCAGGGAGGTGACAGAGTAACTGTCCCTGGAGGTGCTAAAAAAAAAATGTGTTGACATGACACTTTAGGACATGGTTTAATGGCCATGGCAGTTCTTGGTTGATGGTTGGACCTGATTATCTTAGAGGTCTTTTCCAACCAAAGTGATTCCATGATTCTACATCACTGCTGCTGCTTTGCTAGGCTGTGTATAAATTTATATAGCTTGCACTGACACTGTTGTCTGTTTGTCTATTTCACTAAATCCAGTGAAATAGCCAAACAGACCTGTGAGCCTCCTTTTCCTGGTTCCCTTTCTCTGCTGGGGAAAGGTCATGGGATGGTAGGCCAACTGCTATTGTTTAGCCCCAGATTCAAGCTAAATGCGGAGAAGAACTCAGAAGTTGTTGAGTCCACAAGGAGCAGCCAGGAAAGTGTCTTTTGTGCAAGTGTCTTTCCAGCAAGCTCAGCCAAACTGCACTTGTTTGCAGGTGCTTTTTATTTCCCTCTGACACTTTAGGATGCACTCGGGTCCAGTTTGCAGAATCATAGAATGGTCTGGGTTGGAAGGGACCTTCAAAGGTGATCTGGTCTAACCCCCTCTGAAGTAAGCAGGGACATCCTCAACTAGATCAGGTTGCCCAGAGCCTTTTCCAGCCTCACTTCGAATATATCCAGGGATGGGGCCCCAACCACCTTCCTGGGCAACCTTTTCCAGTGTTCCACTACCCTCATGGCAAAGAACCTGTCCTAACATCCAGTCTAAATCTGCTCTTCTCTAGTGTGAAGCCATTAGGACCATGAAGATGATCAGAGGGCTGGAGCACCTCTGCTATGAGGACAGGCTGAAAGAGTTGGGGCTTTTCAGCCTGGAGAAGAGAAGGCTTCGAGGAGACTTTATAGTAACTTTCCAGTATCTGAATGGGGCCTACAGGAAGGCTGGGGAGGGACTGTTCACAAGGTCTTGTAATGATAGGACAAGGGGGAATGGGTTCAAACTGGTGGAGGTGAGATTTGAACAGAATGTTAGGAGGAAGTTCTTCACAGTGAGGGTGGCAAGGCACTGGAACAGGTTGCCCGGGGAGGTTGTGGCTGCTCCCTCCCTGGATATGTTCAAGGCCAGGCTGGATGAGGTCTTGAGTGACCTGATCTAGTGGGAGGTGTCCCTGCCTATGGTGGGGGATTAGAACTGGATGATCTTTGAGGTCTCTTCCAACGTAAACCATTCTATGATTCTATGATTCATTGCTCCTCATCCTATCACTGCAGGCCTTTACAAACAGTCTCTCTGCATCCTTTTTTAAGCTCCCTTTGGGTACCAGAAGACTGCTATTAGGTCTCCCCAAAGCCTCCTCTTTTTCAGGCTGAATAACCCCAGCTCCCTCAGCCTGTCTTTGTAGCATGGAATCACAGAATGGTTTGACCTCCACCATTAGAGGCAGGAAGGCACACACAGCCATTTCCTGTGTGCAGGTGTCTGCAAAGACAGGGTGCACCAACTCGCTTTAACGTTGAGAACAGATTCAGGCACCACCCACAAAGAGACCTTGAAGTAGCATAGGAATGGCAGTGCTGTTCTTGGGCTAAAGGCCTGATCTAACACAGCAACCAGTACGACTTCCCTGGAAGCATGGAAGAGCAAACTGTTATTTAGAGTGGGATACCCATCCAAGCCTGCAACACTTTGTGGTTGAAAGGCTTCTCAAGCAAGAAGTATTTCTTAGTATTGAAATAATACTTCCTAAGTGAAACCTCAGCTTCTCTCATTATAGAATCAGTCAGGGTTGGAAGGGACCACAAGGATCATCCAGTTCCAACCCCCCTGACATGCCCAGGGACACCCTACCCTAGATCAGGCTGGACAGAGCCTCATCCAGCCTTGCCTTAAACACCTCCAGGGATGTGGCCCCAACACCTCCCTGGGCAACCCATTCCAGGCTCTCACCACTCTCATGATTAAGAACTTGCTCCTCACATCCAATCTGAATCTCCCCACCTCCAGCTTTGCTCCATTCCCCCTAGTCCTGTCACTACCTGATAGCCTAAAAAGTCCCTCCACAGCTTTTCTGTAGGCCCCTTCAGATACTGGAAGGTCACAAGAAGGTCACCTGGGAGCCTCCTCTTCTCCAGACTGAACAGCCCCAACTCTTTCAGTCTGTCCTCATAGCAGAGGAGCTGCAGCCCTCTGATCATCCCCATGGCCCTTCTCTGGACACACTCCAGCATGTCCACATCCCTCTTGTCCAGGGGCTTCAAAACTGGATGCAGTACTCCAGGTGTGGTCTCACCAGGGTAGAGTAGTGAGGGAGAATCACCTCTCTAGACCTGCTGGCCACACTTCTCCTGACGCAGCCCAGGATCTGGTTGGCTTTCTGAGCTGCAAGTGCACACTGCTGGCTCATGTTGAGCTTCTCGTCCACCAGCACCCCCAAGTCCCTCTCCTCAGGGCTGCTCTCCAGCCAGTCACTGCCCAGCCTGTATTTGTGCCTGGGATTGCCTTGACCCAGATGCAGGACCTTGCACTTAGCCTTGTTGAACCTCATGAGGTTGGCTTGTGCCCACCTCTCCGGCCTGTCCAGGTCCCTCTGGATGGCATCCCTGCCCTCAATGTGTCTGCTGCACCACACAGCTTGGTGTCATTATCACAGGAATCAGGCAAGTAGAGCCTGAACAAAAATATTGAATGTCATGAGACATTATGAAATCACAAGAGCCAGCCCTGTGGTTTTCTGAATTGGTTCACCAAGACACATTAATTTGATTAATAGGTGAGTCTAGCTGCTATTGTATCCTCTGTGTCTCCAATTCAGTGCTGAAATGAGCTTGGTAAACTTTCTGAAATTAAAGAGAAACAAACATGAATTTCAGGGAAAGGAAAATTAAATGAAAGCAGCTACTCATGTCAAGGCTGCTGGGAGGTTGAGGGAGGTGTGCATGGTTTCTTCCTTATGGATTTGGGGGGAAAAAAATGGCCAGACTCATCTGCTCTCCTGGATGTGAGCATGGTCTCAGCTGAAGAGTGTTGGGTTTTTAGCACTGCAAGAGATCTCTCTTGCCACTTCCCTGGAGGTGTTTAAGGCCAGGCTGGATGAGGCTCTGTCCAGCCTAATCTAGGGTAGGGTGTCCCTGGGCATGGCAGGGAGACTGGAACTAGATGATCCTTGTGGTCCCTTCCAACCCTGACTGATTCTATAATTCTAAGGAAGGGTGAGGGTGACCCAGAGATCTGGAAAAAGTGAAGAGAGAAGTAAAGATAGATGGAAAGCTAAGGAGGGCCACATGGTAAAGATCTTCATTACTAAAAAAAAAGAAAGGAAAATAAGAAGGTGAGCTGCTCTGATTGTAAGCTTATGTGGTAGTGAGCTAGATGGGCTGCAGGAGGAATAGTATGGAAATGGACACAGGAGCTGCAGGATCTCTGCCACAGGGACAGTTAAAGCAAGAGTAACACAGCTGCATGTGACACTGTACTGTGCAGAAGACTGGCCCTGAGGCTGACAGAGATCTTTCCTTGTACAAGGGCTGGAGGTTGAGTTGGGCAGACCCACCTCTTTGCCTCAGTTACCTCTATCATGTGTCACAAACTGTTAGCCCTTAAAGCTATGGTCCATATGATTCACAGGAGGGTGAAACCTCCTGAAAGAGGAGAGGTTAGAGGTGGCTGGTTTGTGACTGAATTCAGAGCGTGGAATGGCAGAGTTAGCCATCTGTGCATAGACCACCAGAAGGGAAGGGGCAACAGCAATAAGCTAATTTTCTTATTGAAAAGGAGAAACTCTTTTTCTGGTATTGTTTCACTGACTGTGTTTTACATCTTTGCTCTTCTGGAGCAACAAGAGGAAGTGTCCCTTTTTCCACAGAGAGCTGAAGGATGCTGCTTGCACTATAAAGTAGCCCTCACTGCTACCATTGGTCCTGTCCTAGGGGCCATCAATGAGTTTCTCACCTCTCTTTCTACCAACAGGCTGGGACAGAACTGGCTACATGACCCCCAGACCTCTTCTAATCTTCAAAGTGAAAGATGAGACAAATACTTACTCAACAGATAAAGGATGATGAGCTCAGATGAGACAGAGATTCATGGACTGCAGTGAGTTGAAAAGGACCCTCAAAGGTCATCTTGTCCAACACCCCTGAACTTAGCAAGGGACACATTCAACTAGATCAGGATGTCAAGGGCCACACTGAGTCTGATCTTGAATGTCTTCAGGGATGGTCCTCAACCATATCCCTGGGCAACCACTCTCATTGTAAAGAACTTCTTGCTTATGTCTAACCTGAATCTACCCAGTCAGAGCTGTGTCTACTTCACCTCTACCAGCTCCTTCTGTAGCTCCTCTCTGATCCTGAGCCACTCACTTCTTTAGGGATCTGCTGCCTGGGACAGAATAGTTAAGCTGTAATCCTTGCAACACAGCTCTGTTTAAGAGCTATTTAAGCTCTAGTTACGACCAAGCTCTGTTCCTAGGCAATAGCAAACTTTCGCAGGTGTTTGAAGAACAAAACTGCATCAGCTTCTTCTCTGGGGACATGAAGCTTTAAGAGAACAAGTTTGTCAGGGTTTACAGCCCTATAGTACTACTCAACAGTGATGCACGTACCTACAAGCTTTGCCTCACACAGTTAATTTGCTACATTGTATGCAGAGATAGCTCTTTAGACCAGCACCCAGAGTAAGTGCCATGGGAGGTTCAGTGTTGTCAGTCATGCTGGGTTGTGGTTCTGGGTTTCTTTTTTTCCTTTTCAAAATGTGAACGTTCATTTGGATAAAGGCTTGTCAGATTCTTTCCTCCAGTGATGCCTTAAAATAGTGGGTTTTTTCCTTGCTCTGAAAAAAAAAAAAAAAAAATCAAGACTCTAGGAATAATGAGATAGTTTTCACAAGGGTGAAACTCTCCCTCTGTTCATATTCTTGGCACAGAAAGAAAGAGAAGATCGCTGAAGCAGCTGTAAACATTTAGTCACTTATTTTCCCACCACCTCAGGCTGGAGATGGAGAAAAGAAAGCACCCTTATGTTTCCACTATTGCTACTGGCCAAACAAAGAGGGGATTTGAGTTCAGGCACTGCTGAAGAGCAAGAGGAGAAGGGTGATGGAGAAGAGATGATGCTGTTGGGGAAGTGCTGGGATCCAACACCTCTTCCCCCAGCCAGGGCATCTGTCACCATTTCAGATGTCCCTGAAGGAAGTCAGTGTATCACTGCTCTTGTTTCAAAACAGAAAGCCCCTCAGCAGGAGGGTGAGGGGTGGGAATAGCTGTACAGGTTTGAGGAAATTGTTTGTCCCTTGCCATTTTCACTCATGGTGCTGGTCTGTCTCCCCCTCTCCTTCTGCCAGAGAGGGGGACACCATGCCGAGTGAAAGCTACTAGGAATTGAACTTCCTGGGTGCCAAAGGACCCCAGCAGCCACCTCATGAACAAGTGCAGGGATGATGCCTGATGCTCAGGGGCTTCCCAACTAATGGCTGTGTTGTCTGGAGACAAACACTGACAGAGGTTTCTCTTTGTGTCTACAAGGATGTGAAAGTTTAAAAAAAGCCCCATAGAAAGCACTTTTGTTGAGTTCTGTGAGCAAAATGACTAGAAGATCTAACAACTAATTCATCAATGTGCTTTGAGGAAGGCTCTCCAAAATAAGCTCTTTGACCTTTTTTCCCCCAACACCATTGTTAGGGTTTGTGTTGGTTTGAGCTAATCGGAGAATTTGAGTGAGAAATTAGACTATTGGCTGAGAGAGGAAAACACAGTATGTCACTTCACCCCAGAGCTTTACTGAGAAAGAAAACAAAATTGTTTTTAAGTATTGTACCCGAAACATTAGATATCAGATGGCTTCTGACCGCTCTGGCTGTGGCTGCTTCTCTTTGCATGGTCTCCTTTATGTCTGCCTTGGTAGCTAATTCTTAGTAATTCTACTAACTACTTTCCTGCTACTAATCCCCCTGGCCGATCTACCACAGCTTATCTTCAGCATCAACAGGTGGTGAGATAAGATTGGGGAAGAGGGGAGAGGTGGTAGGGGTGGTTGGTTACCCTCTCTTGGGGATTTTGGTCTCTGGGAGGGCTGTGGTGTTTCTGTATTACCTTTTCATTGTATATATCTGTAAATATCTGTTATATCTTGTAAGTATCTGATTGTATATTGTGCAAAGCTGTAAATATAAAGCTTCATTTATCAACTTCCTGTGTTTCTGAGTCCTAGCCGGGGTTTACATCAAAAGGTGGGGGGGCAGGTAACTGCTTAAACCACTACAGGGTTACCAACCGACCAAGTATTTTGCTTAATGAGCAGGAACATCTGGCTGCTGGGGGACGAGGAAAGCACTGTCCAAGCAGTGGTGAACTTTAGGGTTGCATATTCAGAGCTTAAAAGAAAAAAATATGGCTTTTGCCTGACTGAATGATTGTATATGCAGCAATACGAAGTCAGTGGGGAAGGAAGGCAGAAAAGATTAGCTTCTGGAGGAAGGATGTGAGGCCCCACCAGAAAAGGTATGTTTACCTAAAGGAATGTCTAACCCCTCAGCACTGGCAAATCAAGGAGGGAGTATAAAAGGCCAAAAGCTGTGGCAACAACCAGGGCTTTTTTGACTGGACCAGAGTTTCCAGAAGACTGTCATCCCTAGGGACATCTGTGTTCATGGGATTTTTACGAGAAAGGCCACTTACACATTTGACAGACACAATCTGAACGAAAGCACACGGGATTCTCAGTACTACAGAAGCACTGCAAAGCACCTTCTTCTCACCACTGCAGACCCAGATTTGTAAGCACATCCATTCCTGCTCTGAGTCACTGCCTACTGTCTGGGACACCCCAAATTCCTTCATTCTTTTCCCCCTCCCCCCAGGTTTGAATAGGAGGAGAAGGTGGTACAAAACTACATTTCCACCCAATTAATAGTGAGGTAAAAGCTGTGTTTATACCTTAGCCTTTTCCATTTTCTGACTTCCTAGACCTCTGAATTTGTCTATAGCATCCTTTTGAAGATCTTCCCAATCAATTTGAACTTGTAAATAAATTTAAAACTAGTTCTGGATATAGTTAGGAGGTGGGATTTTCAGGGAAATAAAATAATTCTATTTTGATAATTCCTGACTTGACCACATTAGTTTTTGCCTTCATGATACCTACCTCCTTCTGGAGCAGATAGGGGCAGAGGCCCTAGATGCAGGCCTTTGAATCACCTCCTGCTGTCAGATGAGAATGGAGAGATGGCATTGAAGGTATCCACTTGTGTATCATAGAATCATAGAATGGTTTAGGTTGGAAGAGACCTCAAAGATCATCCAGTTCCACCCCCCCGCCACAGGCAGGGACACCTCCCACTAGATCAGGTCACTCAAGACCTCATTGAGCCTGGCCTTGAACACATCCAGGGAGAGAGTAGACACAACCTCCCTGGGCAACCTGTTCCAGTGTCTCACCACCCTCACTGTGAAGAATTTCTTCCTAACATCCCGTTCAAATCTCCCATCCGCCAATTTGAACCCATTCCCCCTTGTCCTGTCATTACAAGACCTTGTGAACAGTCCCTCCCCAGCCTTCCTGTAGGTCCCCTTCAGATACTGGAAGGTTACTATAAGGTCTCCTCAAAGCCTTCTCTTCTCCAGGCTGAAAAGCCCCAACTCTCTCAGCCTGTCCTCATAGCAGAGGTGCTCCAGCCCTCTGATCATCTTCGTGTCCCTCCTCTGGACCCCCTCCAGCAGTTCCATGTCCTTCCTATGCTGCGGGCTCCAGACCTGTTGGCTGTCTGAGCTGTGTGTGCACACTGTTGGCTCACGTTGAGCTTCTCATCCACCCAGACCCTCAGGTCCTTTTCCTCAGAGCTGCTCTCCAGCCACTCACCACCCAGCCTGGATTTGTGCTTGGGTTTTGCAGCGACATAGGTGCAGGACTTTACACCTGGCCTTGTGGAGGCTGGGTTTGCAGGTTGCAAGAACAGCTGTGAGTTGCTTTGTGGCTTAACTTTTGAAGGCATATATGGAGCCTGTTCTGCTACGATATCTGCCTAAGCTTTTCTTGAAGAGCCCTGCAACAGCAGCATCTGTTTAAAGACGCCACATTAGAAGCTCAGAGTAAATGTGTGCCGACAATCAATAAAAGAATGCATACACACATACCCCAGGTGGCCAAACAGCAGCACAACAGAGTGATTCAAGGCAAACAGACACCCTTCAAAAAGCAGAAATCAAATGCAGAAATTAGGCAAATCAGATGCGAGACTACAATAAGACAGCCCCAGAAGAGAAATGCAAAGAACCACTTGCTAGCAGCGTGGAGGCTGACAATAAGCCCTTTCTCAAGCACATCAAAAGCAGAAAGCCTGCCAGAGGAGCTGCTGTAAGCAGCACACGATCTCGGTGCAAGGAGGCCCAAGGAATGAAGAAATCAGTACCTTTCAATGATACTCACAGGTGCTGTCTCAAAGAAAAAATAATAGCTTAAGTGAAAGGTTGAGAACAAAATCCAAACCTTTGTCTCCTCCCCAATGTCAGGGTAAGGAGCCTCTACATGAGGGAGGGTGGGGAGCTCACAAATCTCACCTCGGCTAAGACTTTGATGTTGCTCTGTAAGAAAGTTGGCAAACAGTGGGTCTGAAGGAAGTATTACCCAGTGGGTGCAAGCGAGGAACCCTGCTCAGGGTGTGTACAACTCAGTTAAAGGCAGATGCTCATTGTGGGAGAAAATCAGGAACAGATACGAGGCTCCTGGGAGCTCAACCTGTCAAAGGGTGCTGGAGAGAGTTGGGTTCTCAATACAAGACAGAGGAGAACAGGAAAACCAGATGGGCACAGGTGTGGGAGGATTTTCCTGGGGGAGGTCAGCCTTGCAATATGTTGTGGGCCTGACAGAGGTGACTGCAGAGGAAATCCCTGTATCAGGGATTGCAGGGTGGTGGGAGGACACAACAGGAGAAGGATCCCTCTTCATCTTTTTTCTTGCGTTCCTCCTCAAACACAGCACTTTGGCCTGATGTGTCAGCCCAAGTTTATTTGGAATGTTGCAGGAGCAGCCAGTAACAAGGACTGGGGTTCCCAGATCGACATCCCAGCTCATGGCTGGGCAACTACTTCCAATGACCAAGGAAACATCTTCCTTGGTGTGGTAGTTTGAGAGTTTCCCATCCTTCCCCCCCTCACCCCCACCCCAGGAATTTGCAATCCCCCCAGCTTTGCAATGTCCATGAAATTAGAGATGCAAATAATTTAACAATATTTATGAATAAAGCCATTGCAACATAGCTACCAATGACTCACTGCCTTCTCAAGGAAACACCCTCATTTTCCACTGGTGCCTTCTCTTGGAGGAAAAACTAAACAAGAACAAAACCAAAACAGCTACACCCCCCCCCCCACAAAAAAAAAAAAAAAAAAAAAAAAAAGCCTAAAGGAAATAAGCTTACCCTGATCCAGAGAAACCATCTTAACATCACTGCTGTGAGTGGGAAGGAGACAACGTTGCATAATGGCACATGGGAGTTTTGAGATCCCAGCTCTATTAAAGCATTAGTTTGCCAGCCTAGCTGCTTCACATGCCTGGAAACGTTCATTCAGAATAAACCACCATAATCAAGAGCAAGTCATCAGACAAAAATGAAGCTGGTTTCATTTCAGAGGGCAGGTACCCTCAAGAAACCTTTTATTTCAACAGCTTTCAGTGGCTGAACTCAGGTTTCTCTTGTCTCACAGATTCAAAATGGCCCAGGAAAGTTGATTTGATCTTTGTTTGATTTTTAGGCTTTGTAAACCTGGAGGTGGGAAAGAATGTGCTTGCCTCCCAGATGAAACCTGGTAGCTGAGGAACCTGTCCCTTCTCCTGCTTCCTTATGTCACTGGGCTTTGGGTTTGGTTTTTTTTTGGTTTTTTTTTTAAGAGATTATCATGATGATGTTCTCTTGATGTCTTACCCAAAGCAGCTTTGTGGCTGTAAGTGCATCAGAGGAGGTGAAACCAGATTTCAAAGAGAACAGTTAGGGAAAAATTGTTATTACCCAGACTGCTGGGTATGCCAATTCCAACTTCATTAAGGGAGCACGGTGGGGCAGAAGACCTCGTGGCGTGAGCTGCTGAGCTTCTGCCAGTGCTGCCCCGTGTCAGATGAGATTAACTCTGCTTTGGGAACCTTGACCATCCAAACAGATACAACAAATACATTACAGGAGGCAGAAACTGTGAAGGAGGCCTCACTGCAAAAAATGCAAATGCAATTCTAGTCCATTTGCTATTAATTGGATCACAGTTTCCTTCCCCTGCTGACTTGATAACCAATGCAGAGCTCAGACAGAAAAGCAGTAACAGAATAAGATCCCCTCCATCAAAGCTCCTGTCCCACAGCCCTTTCTCAAGCCTCCCTGAAGCAGAAGATGTCTCTGACTACTGAGCTTGGAGTCCACCACCACAGATCAACTGCATATACTTAAACTGAAAGATGTTCTGGGTGAAGTCACTTAAAACTAAGTCATGACACAGAATGGCAGGTCAGAATCACCCAGAAATCACCAGCAAGAGCAGCACAACATTATGTGATGTGAGGAGGACACTCTGGGAAGGAGAGCACAAAGGCCAGCCTGGCACGCACAGCCTCCCATGGGGGAAGATCATAGAATCATAGAATCATAGAATAGTTTAGGTTGGAAGAGACCTTAGAGATCATCCAGTTCCAAACCCCTGTGCCATAGGCAGGGACACCTCCCACTAGATTAGGATGCTCCAGACCTCATACAGCCTGACCTTGAAAGATGTGCAGGTTGTGGCAGAGAGGGAGAGCTGTGACTGTGCCACATATGCAATGAAAGACCATACAGTGAGGATGGACCACAGGGATTATTCAGGTCAATAACTTAGCAGGTGAAGGACAGACAATGCCCATGCAACAGGGAAGCCAGGCAAGAGGCGTATGTGAGAAAGCCAAACAAAGGATTGCAGGGTAATTCAAGATAAAGCAACATTTAAAGCAGCTTCGCAGTAATGGGGACAGAAGTGGAGGAGTGCTGGAGGGACTTGAAGCCTTCACAGCCTTTAAAATTTAAAGACACTTAAAGCTTTCACAGGTAGCCCAAGGAAATGAGTCTCCTTGCAACAACAACAACAAAAAAAAGAAGCCTGTTTTTGAAAGAACTATTTTTTAACTTGTCCTGGTAGAATTGCCATTGTCAAACAAACAGATCTATGTACAGGGTTAATCTAAGTGCTTTATCATATCCTCTGGCCTGGAATTTTCTTCTGATGCCAGCCTGCTCCTGAAACCCAAATTTTTGCTCCCCTTTGAGCACTAAATACACTGTGAGAAGGTGATGAGCATGACTGAGACACAAAGAAGGTGCCAAAGCTCAGAAAGGCTACGCTAAGGATGCTTGGCAGTGACAGAGATAAACGTTAAAAGAAGTTGACACATATTTTGGGAAGGAGACGTGATCACAACCACTTAAAAGTACCGAAATGTACACATACAGCATACAAGACATTGGAGAAGCAAAGACATTTGCCAGAAGAGAGTTTCTTCTGCAGCAGATTGATAGCTTGCCAAAGTAACGGGAGGAGGAAGGAGGTGCAAAAAAAAGACACAGAGCAGCTCTCAGCTCTCCTCTATGTAAGCTTTTTTTCCTCCCTGTGTTTCTGAGTTTTTCAAAGAGACACACTACCCAGCTTCTGTAAAAATGAGATTAAATGTACTTCCCTTCTCCCCATCTCCAGAAAAACCTTTCTCAACTTGTGTGCCCAACACTGCCCTGTATCCACTGCCCCTGCAGCACATGAGCTCGCTGAGGCTTTGCTCTGAAAGCAGAAATGCTAAATGTAGGCAGTCTCTAGCAGGGAGGAAAGGAAATGGTGAAGCAAGATGCTCTGCCTCTCAATCCTCTCTCCAGGTGCCAAAATCTTCTAGCATGAACTACCTTATCTCTTCTCAAGGCCCTTTGTCACCAGAAGTTTGTTTTTCCTCATGGATGTCTTACGTTCTCTCTTTGCTTGGCAGCACCCATTGACTCAGTTGGTGGAGAGCAGCAGAAAGTGCTGAGCCACCCCAGCACCCTCCTTCAGCAGCCATAATCTTCACTGCAGCTGCCCCTGCTACCCACAGGGTAAACCACTGAGGAAGAGGAGGTGGCTGATGGGGAGGGATGGAGAGGGGACAGGCTTTTGCTTGAGCTCAGGGGCTGGTGAGAGAATCACAGGAACATTCTGGTTGGAAAAGACCCTCAGGATCACCAAGGCCAACCAATAATCCTACTCTCCAAGGTTCACCCTAAACCATATCCTCAAAAACCACACGCAAACAACTTTTAAACACATCCAGAATTGATGACTCAACTACCCCCCGAGCAACACATTCCAATGCCTGAAATTTCTGTGCTGAAGGTCAATTGATTTCCCTAGCACAGTCTCCACACTAACGCAGTTTAGTACTCTCCAGGATCAAACACAGAATCCATAGTGGGCTACAGCCTGGACGTGAAGAAGCCACGAATCGTGCTGGCAGGGCCTCAGGCTCTTACCCAGCAGAGGCCAGTGACACTGGCAAGTTGGAGAAACAGCAGATGGCACCGAAATAGCCAGCTCCTGGCACGCACCGGGCAATCAAATCCCTATTCAAACAGCAGCACTTCATTCACGCGCTGCCTTATTTCTCTCATCCTGTAATTGTGGGAACAACCCACAGACTGCATTATCCATGGTATTCTTCACCGCAGCAGTAATTGCTGAAGGCTCTGCCAAGCTTTGTAAACAGCATTTTATACTCATTTTGAAAATTAGGAGCTGAAGTTGCACTGAGGGTAATTGCCAACTCATTTTGGTTTGGTGCTGGAAAATTCGCCCCACCTTTAGTTTTACCTTGTAGCAGCTGGAGGAGTAAGTGGCTTTTCAAAAGGCTCACCAGCTACCAACACAGGTATTGCTTTTCTGCTAACCAGAGCTGCCGACCAGATCGCTGATTTAAATCTGCTAACCAGATCACTGATTTAAATAACATTTTGCTTTGTCATACCTTTGGCCTGCTAGACCTTGCTCCTTTTCTTCTTGCTTTCCTGCTGTTAAGAAAATGTGTATTTGCACCTCTAAGACACTTCTCATTAAAAAAACCCAAACCACAACAACAAAAACTGATCCCTCTCCCCCCCGCCCAGTTAATTTTTCTCTTTGGAAATGTGTTCTGCTTTATCTGTCTCAGAGGTAACTCTGTAGAACTCCTGATTCAGGCACACAGGTGAAAGCTGAGAGATGCTGAAGTAGGATTTAAATGTCAGGCTGCAACTTCATAGTTGTAAACATGGTTCAGTGCACACAGACACAGCAATTTTCCTCATCTGTGCTTAGAAATAGCAGAATCTCTTGTTGCATTTGTGTGCCTTGATAGATAATGATAAAGAACACTGAATCCATGCAGAGCTGAGGTCTTTATCTCCTGAGATGTCCACCAGACCATGACCTGCTATAGGCTGGTTCTTGGCTGAAGTGCAGTATTTTGCTGCAAAACATGCTAGCATCGTGCCACGTGAATACTTGGGATGGTACACCCATGGGGCACCGCTGGGTTAAGCCCACACCAACACTTCTCAGTAACTCAGTCATCCTGTCATCAGCCAGCCTTAACTCAGTCATCCTGTCAGTAAAACCAACTGCTTTTTTTTTTTTTTTTTTTTTTTAAATCTGCCAGCCAGGTATCAGGTATCCACACCCTTAGCTCATGACCCCTAAGCTTATCTGCCCTGGCACTTCTGCCTCCTCAAGCATAACCATCATTGCTTTGCCACCTAAAAAACCCCATACCTTTCTGCAAGCTCTCAGAACAAGTTCAGGACTGCACTGGCCTGGGAAGCATCAGCAGATAAAAGGCATTAAGGAGTACCTGCCCTAACCCTTCCCTTCTTGAAGCTCCTGCTGATTGGCCTCCCCAGGCTGATCTCTTCCAAGGGGACATGGACCACTCTGCCCTGGAACTTCTGTGAGCACAACTTGGGGCACACTGCTATTGTCCTACTGCTAAAAGATTCTTACATCAATGGGCTTGTAAGTTGCTTTCCACTACCCAGCAAAGCCAGCTCCCCCTTGATGCTCCTTCATTCTGATGCCAATCACGAGCTGGCAGAGCTGCCCTGCCTGAAATGAGTACGTCCCCAAATCATTAGCATTTTATTCTAGACAGAACATTGGCATCTCGTGAGTGGGACAAAGTCCTACACATAAATACAGAGCCAGAAGCCTGCCCCTAGCCTGATAGCAGCTCCTGAGTCCCTGGAAAATATGTCCAGACCTTCAGCTACAGAGACATTTGCCCTTCAAGGTGGCCTTGAACAACTGGAACCATTCTGAAGCAGCAGCTCTTCTGACATTGTGCTGGATACTCTCCCCAGTGCTACCACTGCAGCCCCATGGGTGTTTCCCAACTGCTGCTCACACCTAGTGCCCTACTGCTCCCCGGGCAGGGGCACCAGCGGTTGGATTTCAACGTGTTAAAAACAAGGCCCATGACAACTGGGGGCTGGCTGCAACCTCTGCAGTGCGGACACTAGTGCCCAAATGGTGAAGCTGGAAGCTGAGCCCTCCCTCCTGTTGTCACTGAGGTACCTTTTCCTTTCTTACGCCCTTCCAGCATGTTTTTATATCTTGTAAAGAATCAGAGAATCATAGTCACAGAATCAGTCAGGGTTGGAAGGAACCACAAGGATCATCTAGTTCCAACCCTCCTGCATGGGCAGGGACACCCTACCCTAGGTCAGGCTGGCCAGAGCCTCATCCAGCCTGGCTGCAAACACCTCCTGGGATGTGGTCTCAACCACCTCCCTGGGCAACCATGCACCTCAGCCTGTACCTAAGGTTTTGAATCCTTTAATGGGTGCTCACCTCTGAGCAATCCATCCCTCTCACTTACCAATAGTGCTCCTGCTGCAAGAGGTGGGACAGCCCAGCAGAGCAAGGCAGCTAACACTCAGGTTCTCCCAGCCTGTGGTAACATTAATGACAGCCCCCGTGTGGCTCATGGCTTGTCCCTGCACTCCTAGCCTAGAGCTGCAGCTCTGCTACACCCTGCCCCATGTAACCTCCCCCAGGGGTGCTCTGCCCCAGCTGCACTGCACAGGCTGCTCTCTCCATCTTGGATTTTCTTTACCTTCATACATACGTAGCTCCTGGCACCAAGTGGGGAATCTGCCACCTTCCCCCATCCAGTTACCTAACATCCCCTGTTCTCCCCCTTTCTGAAGGAATGCTGCTGTATTCCTGGAACAAGGCTGCCCTGAGGCCTAGAGGGCCCCATGCTTGCACTAGCAGCCTCCTCCTTGCCAACCTGTGCCTTCCTCCATGGAACCCTGCAAGTAGCAGCCTTAGACTGGGCCTGCTTGAACTTGAACTTCAGCTTTCTCCTCAACTTGAATTTGTTTAGGCATCACCTGCACCCCTCCTTCCTCTCCTGTCAGCATCAACACAACAGAAGCAGTAATGGTTGGCTTTGTCCTGCTCCAGAGGTAAATTGTCACTCTCATCAGCCTTTTCTCCGTCTTGCATTGCTGGTTGATGTCCCAACTGGAGTGCTTGCTCTCTCTGGATCCCACACTGAAGCAGCCATGGAAGATGAAGCTTCCCTACCATCCTTATTTGTTGACCTCATCTCAAGCTGTTGCATCATTGGGCCACAGCTCAGCCAAAATGCCTCCAGCCTATGGAACCTCAGGCCTTTCCCTAGCCCTCTTTGACAAGTAACTTTTTACTTGATCTCCTTCCCAGGATCAGGGCAACCACCAAGGATGTGCACACTCTTGCCTATCATCTCAGTAGGATCCTTGCATCAATAAATGTACTTGTGGCCAGGATAACACCAACTGTGGAGTCCCCAAGCTTTGCCCACTCTTTGTTCCTAGAATCTGCTATACTATGCTGAACTGAGGCAAGCTTACTCCCACTAAATGCTTCTTACTTACAGATACCAACCTCACTGCTCAATAATAGGACTTCACTTCTCAAAAAAAGCAGTGGCTGCTTCTTTTCCCAAAGAAAGCCTAAAACTCAAAGGCTCTGTTGAAGGTATTTAGAGAAGAACTTAAGTTCAGAAAGACACTTTTCCTCATCCCCATTTATGGGATCACTTTGTTGTGGACAGTTCTCAGGATCTCAGTTCAGCAGCAAATGTTATTTCTATTTTCCTTTTATCTCTGGTTTTACTCATTCTCTAACAATGCCCTTTTTTTGTACTAGTCTGTACCTTTCAAAATCTGTTAACTATAAATGCCACATCTTCAGCCATTGTTACCCTTTTACACTTCAGTCTTTAATTTGCCTCCTGCAGTAATTGTTAGCCACAAGCAAATCAGAATCACTTGCAGGACAGCTGAGCTGTGGAGCTCAAGGACACCACAACTGAGGTTCCCTGGAAAGCCTGTTAGTGCCCTCTGTTCAGCTTAGGATTCCCACCTCCCCTTGCCTCACCCAATTGCTAATGCTTGGAAACATCCATAGGTTACAGATATTTCATTTCCACTGCCAGTTTTGTAATTTAAGAAGCAGAAGTTCTTTGCAATAACTGCAATTGATAAAATACCAACTTGTGCTTTTTTAATAAAATAAAAACAAAGCATTCTAAATCATAGAAGCTTATAGATCAAACCTGTCCATTGCTTAGGAGCACACTGTAATTAAGAAGTATGAAAACTCAAGTACAAAGCCCTGCAGCAATTCAAATTCATGGCAAAACCTTCAGGCAGGAGAAGCAACACTGCCTGATTCTCTACTGATTTGGTCTATCTGTTCACTGGTGAAATAGAGAATTTTCTTCTGCGGCAATGGCATAGCCTCTTTTCCAGAGGGGAGGAAAGGTACAAAGTCCTTTTGGTTAGTACACAGCAGCTCTTTCCCTAGTTAGCAATATTCTTTTGCAGCACTGACAAACAAGGACTTTTTGTTTACCATTAGTTGAGGTAAGTTATCTTGCTTTTATTTGGGTTGAAGACTACCGTAGAGGAGTAGCTTTTCAGTTGCAGCATGTTTGTCAAGATTACAATATTTATGACTGCCGAAAATACATAAGTAAAAAAAAAATAAAAATTTTTAGAGCTTGTTATCAATAGCTGAGACATCTTTACAGAACTGCAAACACTGGCTTCCTGACTGCTAGTTGATGCTGTCAAGAGCATTTGCTATCCTCTTCTTTAATCTCTGTACCCTTTTTGTCCAAGTGTTGTAAGAACTAGCGAGAGAGTAATTTGTAACTATGGTTAAACTGCTGTAAACAGCGTTAGACAAGCTGTACTGATTCTTCATTAAAACACCCTTCATTCGAAGCTACAACATAAGAGGCGATTCTTTTTGTTCAAGGGAAACTATTAGCATGCTCGGTGCCTTTAACACTTCACACTGATTACAAAAAATGTAACAATGCAACCACTACCATACCCCACTAATGAGAAATTATGCAAAAAAAACCCTGTTTGATGCAGTGCCTCCTGCATTGGTCGACTCCGATCGATAAGAAAGCTATCCACTTTGAAATTTAGATTTAATGTATTTTCAAGAAGCTAATGAGAAAGGAGCAACTTAAAATAAATACCATCATTAAAACGGCAAACTGTTACAATGATATATTATAAAGTTCTCCTAAATAAACCTAGTGCTTCAAAAATTTACCAGTGAATCCGTATTACAAAATAAGTGAAAATACAACAGTATACCACAAAACAATGTCCTTTTACGGAGGGGGGTCAACAGTGACGCCAAGGTGACTCGGTCTTAACTTTTTAAGCTGTTAATAGAACATATTGTAATATATAAGTTGCCATTTGGTTGAATTCTAGAGAATATCCCCAACCCAAACCCAGTTCCCCTTCTAAAACTCATGCCACACTTCCTGTCAAAGTCGGTGTTCTTACGAAGAGCTTTCGAGTTCAGCCGTTACGTATTTTCTATCACTATTATTTTGGCAGCAACTATTTATTGGTCTGTTATTGCAAAAAGTGCAATTTAACAATAAACCAGTCTGAAGGTCAATCTATGTCTTGATGATACATACCATATATTTCTTTAAAAATAATCATACTTTTGTAAGCAATACTTTACAGTAGACACCTCCAATCTACCATAGATGTAAAACTTAAAACGAGAAAAGTTTAGTCTCTAAATCTTTATACAGATACTTATATTTGAGGTTCTATATATATTATATATATACACAAGCACAAGAGTATATATAAAATATATATATATATAATCAGATTCAAAAAAAGAACAAAAACTGGGCACTGTACATAAAATCTTTTTTAAAACTCAAACAATAGAAAAACTTTAAACATTAAACAATT
>VWZI01020079.1:205866-240326 GCA_013396835.1 Psilopogon haemacephalus | reverse complement strand
ATTTACATATAGAAAATGTAATAGGAGTAGTGTTTGAAATTACAGAACTCCTTAAAATTTCAATGGCAGGTAATCTGGAAAAAATAACAGCATTCCATTCACAAATATTTTCAAGCAATAAATATGTATTTATAAATAGTGTAAATTTACATCAAGATTAGAAACAAAAATCACAAATCTGAAGTTTATTCCTTAGTCTATGTGCAACCCATTTATCTTTGTGACTTGGCTGTTAATTGTTTTTAATTTTATTTAGGAACCAAAAGTGTAACCGTCATGGTTTCAAAACAAGACAGAAAAACATAAAAGCAGTAAAAAAAAAAAAAAGAAATTATATCACTTAACTCTTCACATTAAAAAAAAAAAAAAAAAAAAAAAAAAAAAAACAAAAAAAAAAAAAAAAAAAGAAGAAGAAGAAGGAAAAAAAAAGTTGCCCAAAGAAAGACTTAAAAGTTCTAACTACCTTACAAAGAAATGACCAGCTAAGCTAGTACTTTTTCCAAGGGAAATCCTGAAGGGGAAAAACGGATGAAACCAACTCATCAGCCCAGAAACAGAGAAATACAAAAGAGGTGGTCTTCAAGTCAGTAGTCTGTATAATGTTGCCAGTTTTGTCAGATATATACAAAACATGGAATTATTTTTTTTTGTTTTTTTTGAAGTACAGCTGGATGAGCTTTATTTGTTTTGAGTTCTGGAGTAGGAGGCAGTGCTCTCTCCTGTCCAGTTGGTTGACACTCCGCACTTGGAAGGTTGCATAGACACAGCTTTCAGCCAGCAGCCTTACGGGATAGCTACAAAAATCAGTGGTGCAGAACTGGGTCACTTCCTGAATATCAGAAAAGTTTTCATTTAATGTCCATGAAAAAATGTCAAGATGAGGAGGATGGCAATGGAGGACCCTGAAAAAGAAAACATTAAATTACCTTTTCTACAAGGGTGCAAAACTCAAGTTGTTCAACCGAGACCTGCACAAATTGCAACCATCAGAACTTAAAAGTCACACACGCTATTGTTTTCTCACTTCAGGAGTCTTTCAAGTGGGTACTGACATTTTTTTCCTATTTACTCTAATGACTGCTCTGCATTAGGATTTTGCCTAGGCTGCAGACTGGAGTATGCTCTGGGTGTGTCTGTGTTAATCCAATATGAGTTGCTGAAGCAAGTCCCATTGTGGCAGCAAAGAGGTCCACGCAGACTCAGTACAGATCTCTCTTTAGATACAGGGATTCTCAACCTGTTTATCAATGGTGGGTGTACATCTGTGTCTCTTTAAATGCCTTACAGGCTTTAGTTTTTATTCTCTCTGCCTATACAATAACATGGAACCCTGAAGTTAGGATACATCACAGATTTTTCTGAGTTGGGGACAGAGTTGTGTGAGGGGTTTGTTTTGGTGTTCGTTTATTCCCCCTAGCCTTTTCTCCATCCCCCCCATCCCCCTCTTCTTTTTGTTTCCTTTGGGGTTTTTGTTGTTTTTATAATCCTAAAAGACAACACCAGAGCACCTCAGAGGTGAAAAGAAGCTAGGTTTTGTGTTCTTGCTTTCTTTCATGATCCAAGGTCCAGAAGATACCTCACTACATCCCAGTATTACACTTTGTCTCATTCTCATCAAAATGTTGAAACTTTAATGGCATTTCCTTCTCTTTTCTTGCTGTGAAGTGCAATCCCTTCAAGAAGCTGTTCACAGTCTTTAAAGACCCTTTAAATTGTACAATGGCTCCCACCCATAGAACGCTAGCTCTTGCTGATCCCCATGGTTCCTCCCAATACTCTTCCCCAAACACAGAGCCTCTCTGTTAGACCTATTGTACCTTTACCACCTGAGATTAAATTTGTGCTGTGCCTTGCAACAAACCTAAACTCTTCTCCTAGATCTGAGAGCTGTCATTGTCAGGCTATGACTCTTCTCAATTGGTATGTATCCCCTTTAAAAGAAATGAATGTGCACACCAATCTCATAAGAGAACAACTATTAATGCTCTTTAGGGCTGCAGACATAGGCTTTGGTGAGGGTAGGGACCTACTCACAGGTTGAGAACCCTTGTTCTAGGGGCAGTAACATCATTGCTATCTATAAAATGTTATAAACACAGGCAACAAAATACCCCTTTCTCTCCTCTTTTCCATACAGAAATGTTCTTGCCCACTTCCACTCAACATGGGTGAGGTATCTGTTAACAGGTATTTTCTTTATTTATATACTTTTCTACCACTTTGAAGTTGCAGTATTTCACAAACTATAACCACAGTGGGGTCCTGAAAGCATGAATTGAAGTCCAACCTCCTCAGGTTCTACAGGACCAACAAAAAGAATTAAATTCAGAGAACATGGTCCTGCACTTTCACCAGCCTCTACTGCTGAACCTTGAGGCTTTCACAGGTCACAACTTATCATGCTAGCAATACATGAAATACATTTCTAAGCATACATTTTCTGCAGCACCTAGAAATGAATCAAAAAGCACAGCCATTTCTGGGCTGCTGTATTCAGTTCAACACCAAATTCTCATAACACTTGGTCCAACATTTGTTTCCTTTGACAGAAAGGCAAGGCTTATAAATAAATCCAGCATCGCTTTCATTGTGATTACAAAGAAGCCATCTTTGCCTGAAACAATGAAACCTGGGTAAAATGTTAGGACAGTTGTGCTGACACAGTTCAAAGCAGGAGGCTGCCATATATAGCACAAGCTATAATGGCAAAGAGGCTTTTTGCTTTAAATTGAAATGCAAAGGAGGCCCCAAGCCAAAAGACAGAACTGTTTGAGAGCATCCACTTGCTAAGCAGAAAGACAGTGCTGATTTGGGAAGGGATGGGTGGGGAAGAGAAAGGGGAAGGCAGGGGTCTGAGTGCATAGGATGCTCTGCTGCTATACTGACTTCATACCACAACCAATGTATTAGAGATGCTCTTGAACCTGGTGCTAGTTTCTCCAAGCTTCACTGTCCTGATTCTTCCCATCTCCATCTGATCCAGTTATGGTCTTCAGGTGATCTCTATTGGATTTTTAAAGCCACAACTTTATGAATTGTAACATCACACTTTTCCTGAAAACTCAGTGGTTACGTTACTGTACTATTTCACATAATTTTGACTCTTCAGCTTTTCGTTCTCTAAATATCACACACAACCCATACCTCCATTTGAATCAGAAAGTCCACGGTACTCATACAATGGAGTACCAAGACGGTCTACAATTGCTTTACAAATAATGTATTTATGCACCCACTTATTAATTGGACTTACTAATGTAAATTGATCATAGACTTGCATCAAGTCCTCCATTTTGTACTGTTCTAGCACCACAAAATTTTCCAGGTTCGTGCTTATCTTTCGTGCACAGTCTTGGCAATGTACGACATAGGTCTTTCGAGAATTGCTCTCACTAGTGACAAAAAGCAGATCAAAGACTTCCACCTATTAGAAAGGAAACAGAAAGGCAACTGTTACATTTTCATTTTTTATAAGTTAAACCACAAAAACTGTATTTTCTTCAGGATTTACAACCTTATCCTATGCAAGCAAAGGGAAAAAAAAAAAAGATTTATTCAGAGATAATCTATCCTCCTAAGGCTCAGGCGGAGGAGTGAAATAGTGTAAACCCACTAAAATACTGCACCTAGGATGTCTGCATGAAGAGCACTAAAATAAAGCTTTTGGTCTACACTGACAAATCAGGATTCACAGTCTGAAATGGGGTTACTCAGTAAAGTTGGGATTGATAACAATTATACCTAATATTCCATTTTCAAGTTTGGCTTCAAAAGGTGACCGTGATTTGTTTCCTTACTACTCAGTCGCATGCTCATCCTGCACAAAAACCTTATTCAGAAGATAACTAGAAACTGAATTCCAGTGGGTAGAAAAAAAATTGTTTTCTCTTAAGCTTCATTACAACTACTATCTGATACTTTAAAGGAACTATTACTAGAAAATGGAATCAAGATTTCAGCAAAAAGATATGTCCTGTCAAGAAAACATACTTAAATTCCCTCTCATTTGGGGCTGGTTTTGACTTGTGAAATGAAGACTGATACACCTTTAAAATGAAGCTCAGCAGGCCAAATTGTTACAAAGGGAGGGATAATAACTTTTAAAAGCAGCTGAGAACTGAAAATCGAGCTAGTGAATAACAATGCTGTGGAAGTACTGTGGAGAAGACTGCAGTAAAATACAGCCTATGTCTAGAAAAATAGCTTGATAAGCTCTTTGAAGACAGTACTACATCACATAGATGTCTTTACAGCATAATCACAGATGCTGAGACTTAAAATTAAAATAGCAACAACTAAAGACAGGACAAGATTTAAATAAACATTATAGTAGTACCAAAGCCCAACAAGTATTTTTACTGACCTCACAAATGCTACAGTAATGAGCTGGCTCGTCCTTTGCTCGCCCATGCCAGACAATCTCTTTTCCTGCAGCAATTAGAGCTTCCCTCAGTGTCTGACACTGTTTGAGAGTTCTTAACAGGCAGTACCTGCAACCAAAATCAGTTGTATATTTAGTTAAATATTCGACTTTATAGCAAGATTCAAGCAGGCTTAAATTTCTTTCAAGCCCATGTACTTGGAATGGATCTTTGTGGAGATCTGCTTCATTTCATGCCCTGCAAACTGGCTGCACCTTTCATTTTTGACTGGAACAATAAGCTATGTGCTTTTCAAAAGCAATTAATGTATTTTCTTTTGAAAGGATGAATTTATCAGCAGAAGGTTAGTTTGAATTGCTGAGCTCAAAATAACTGTTTACATTTTATACAAATGTCTGTAACCTAATCCAAAGAACTGTCTTAAATAACACCCTAAACTCCTTACTACCTCAGCCCTACTTTTCAGTTATCCCAAGTTTGAAAATCCAAGTTCTGACAGGAATCACTCTATACACAATGGAAATAAAAATCAACAATTATCTTCTTCAGTTTAAAAGGAAAAACAATACAGGTTAGTATTAGAAATTAAAATCCCTTCATAGGGATTAAAAAAAAAAAAACAGATTTGTTTTATAAATGAATAAAATAATTGGTCAAATGGCAAATTAAAACCAACAATCACCTGACATATTTCTGTACTAGAAAATCAGACTAGTTTTCTGGCCTTGTAAGAGCTAAACAAGCTCTATTTAAAAAGCTGGCAAAATAGGTCACTAGATTTCTAAATTACAATGTTATTTTCAGTAATTTTTAGGTCTCAGCTGCAGCTTTTGCAGACCTTAATTTTCTCCTACACGGGGTGGTTATGTTACATGCTCATTAGATGCAGAAGGAAGATTGAAAAAAAATATAAGGGGAAGAATAAACATTGGACAGAAAACAAAGTGCTCAGGAGCTCTTTCAAAATGTTTTCAATTTTATCCGTCTCCCATTTTCCAGCCTTAAACATGTAATATATATGCTTTGTATAAAAAAAATTAGTTCCTTTCGTATATTTCCAAATAGTTAATAGAATCTAGGCTTACTTTGAACTATTCTACCTCTTGGTGTTTTACACTTAGACTGTTCACTAAAAACATGTCTATGGCTTCATCAATACCCTCACTGTAAGAATAATGCAAAATTGAAAGCATGTTTGTATATTAAACATCGTATTTTCATATCCTGATTTTCAAAACAACTCAACAGCTCATTTAGCTGCAACACCTTCCAAGTTTGATGCTAGTGGGACTTAGGATGGTAAGGCCAACCATACATGACAGATCACATATTCATTCACTTTAATGCTGGGCTAATGTGCTTCTGACAAGCTTGGTCACTTTCTCACAGCTTGCTTTTACACAATCCAGCCAGTTTCAAATGAACTTTAAAAGCTACCAAATCTTCTCTTCTGCTGTTATCTGCAAGAGTCTTCAGATAGGCCAAACAGCAACTGGAAGCACATCTGCACATCTCTCACCATTGTTCTCCACTCTTAACTTCTAAAGAATTTTCAAAGTGTTGTTTTCAAAGAGTTTCTAGTGTTACAGTAACAAAAAAAAAAGTCCAAAATATAACCCACACACAACAATCCTGCAATGTTTGCCAAATTTGCAACTAAAGCTGAAAACAATAGCTGGAAGGTGAATTCCCCCACCTTGGATAAAATCCATATCCTGTAATGACACCTGAGAATGTAAACATTAGCTATCATATAATGTCTCAGGTTGGAAGAGACCTCAAAGATCGTCCAGTTCCAAACCCCCTGTGCCATAGGCAGGGACACCTCCCACTAGAACAGGTCACTCAAGGCCTCATCCAGCCTGGCCTTGAACACTTGAAGCAGCCACAACCTCCCTGGGCAACCTGTGCCAGTGCCTCGCCACCCTCACGGTGAAGAACTTCCTCCTAACATCCTGTTTAAATCTCCCCTCCACCAGTTTAAACCCATTCCCCATCATGCTGTCACTACAAGACCTTGTCAATAGTCCCTTCCCAGCCCTCCTGTAGGCCCCCTTCAGATATTGTAATGCCCTATCAAAGAATGGCAGAAAGCATATGAACTATCACTTTTAAAAAACACAATTTCCAGAAGTTTGGCCAGTCTAAAGCAAGCCCAAAATGTGTCTATCAGAGTAAAACTGTGTAAGTTAAATAGTGTCAGCTTTGAGTACCCTAGGCCTGCTTTTATTCTTGTACAGCAAGAATTCAGTTGAAAGAAAATCTAGACCACGTATCTCTTTCAAATTCTTTACAAGTGACAAAAAGAGTATGAATAAATCATGCTCAGTCAAATTAAAATATTTAAGAGAAGATTACAAAATGGACATCATCCCGATCCATTCTACAAAGGCACTGAAAAACCTCTTTGAATATTTAGATATCCAGTAAAACTTTTACACATGTAGAGACCATCCCAATGGCACTGCAAAACTGACCTCTTTGTAACTTTCAGTAATGTATCTCCTCTACTGATACTGAAATGTATTTCACCTGGTTTCGTGCTTTTGTGCAAAATCATTTCTGTCATGTCATGTCCTTTTATTCTTCTAAAACTATTTTTGTAAGAGAACTTAGTATTTCAGTTACTTTGGAATTAATTTTTTAAACCTTTATTACCGTGTTCCCACCACCTCTAAAATTCTTCTCTTCCTGAGATGCATTTGTAAAAGTCTTCTAGCTTACATCTAACAGCTTTACAGTTAATTTTTCTTTTTTTTTGAGGGTTGTGCTGTCTCAGACAAGTTTTAACTCATTTTTTTCTGTCTGTGCTCCTGCTCATGAGTCTAGAGTTCATAGCAAAACTTAAAAAAAATCTCATGAGGAGCTTCAAGTTTTGCACTTTGTTTTTTTATCTAGCAAGCCAGCACTGACTGGCACAAACTAAAATTGTAAGGCTTCAAATTTCTTTCAAAAGCAGTTTCCTTCTACCATTTTTCCTTCTTGCCATTATATTTTTTTTCCTCATTAATATGGTCCCCAGTATGCTTAAAATTTAGTTTATTGTCTTTGTAGTGGTTATTGTCACATAATTCAGTAAGACATATTTGTATTTATATTTCAAATTGGAATTACAAGCTACTGTTCCTTTTCCAAAACCTGATCTTTTGAACTATTCTGGTATTTAAGAAGCTCCAGAAAATGAAGTTGAATTATTTGAACAATTCAATAATCTTCAACGTGCAATTCTAGACACATTTGGGAAAAATGGCAGCTGTGACACTGTTGTTTTGTTGTTTTTTTTTTCCTGATGACAAAAAGTCAGTTACTCGAGATGAAATTCAACCACCTGTATGAGAATTCATTATTTCCCAAGTATGTGTATACAGATGTGTATACAGACATATATGCATCAACACACAAATGTCTCTATATATTCTACATAATAAATACAGGAGCAGTGGACAGTAGCTTTGTGCCAGATGGTGCTTTTTTTCTTGCAGATGAGCAGTCCATATGAAAATCAGATAATTGCTTTCCTATTTAAGGGAGATTCATGAAGGTTGCCACATTTCCAGTATGCTTACAAAGCCAAGGTCGGACACTAGACTGTATTTTGGTGACACTCACTTCTAGTAACCCTTATACCGTAACTAGAGAAGAGAAAACAACAAAGAGTTATCTCAGATTGCTGCTACTGGATGTCATGAACTACAGCTCATCACAGATCTTCTTCACCTCTGGACACATAACATGAAACTTGGGATTTGTCTGACAACTAATTTGGAAGAAGGGCTTAATGGAGAAAAGAAACTGTATGAAAGACTGAAGTTTGTACCTGCTCCTTGGCATAGAATCATAGATAACATTCATCTCTACTTGTAGTGTATAACTAAAATTCAGGTAACTCCTGTCAGCTGAGAAGGATGCTATTCATTTGTGTTTTCCTCATCTGCAAAAACCCTGAAATCCTATTTTGCTAAAACTATTCCAGAACTCCTTTACAACAGATGCCTGCTGGGCTTGTGAAGATATGTAAAGATAATTGTGAAATATGTTTGTGGGTTTGTTTTTTTTAAATGGACTTTTTGGCCTCCTACCTCCCACATCCTACTTCTTTTCTCCCTTGTTTCTCATTTCTAAATTACTTGGTTTCTCTCTTTTTTTTATGACAGCTAGCATCCTGAGTATGAGCACTATATAGATTAAAAAGGGGCAGGGCTGTCAAGCCTTCAGCAAAGATTCTTTACCCTAGGTACTAGTTACTAGATTTTAAGACAGTATTCACACACAAATGCTATTCTAAACCTTTATAATGACTACAAATCTTCCTGTCTTCAACTTCCAACATTACTGATCCTTACAAAGTTAGCATTTCACCAACTTCACTATTCTGCAACAGATACTCAAGCCGAAATTACATTTCTACTGTGAAAAGGGGTCTCACTCAGAAGTCATCAATAAATCCTATTGGAGAGAAAAGAGGAATCCCTTTGCTCTTCATTTTTTCATAAGTTAACATACCCATGCTTTTAAAGGTCTATTTAAAGGCAAATTTAAACAGGATTCAACACTTGCAGATCCAGTGTGTTAAGATGGCTACAGAATGCATGAGCTAGAAGCTCCTTTGGTAGGCTTACACAAAAAAAGAGTGCTGCTACCGGAGTCTTCTCATGATGAGCAATTTCTTTTGGCATTCTTTGCCTCACTTTCTTTAGGACAAACCTATGACACATGCTGAGCAGTTAATTCATTCTTGACCCTAGGTATAATAATACTGCAATGTGATTTAGATTTGCTTGAAGCTGTACTCTTTAAAGAGAACTACTGGAGATGCTCTGAGCCTGGACTATTCCTGAATGTTGGAACATTCAGCATAATAAATGTCACTAAGCTCAATTATCATTTTACACATCAATTAATTCATTGTTCAGAAGAAAGAGCAAAGGGAAGGAGGCTTTAAAATTCCTCCTTGTCTTTGTTTAAAACATTTATACTGGATCTCCAAATGACAACGTGTGAGCACTCACTAGAGGTTCTAGAAATGTAAAATTAACTTCTACTGTAGAAGTGAAGAAACATTCTAATATTTGAGTTGATGACCTAACTGTTATTTCTTGCAGTATGTACTGTGAACATCTTTTGTCATCTAAGCCAAATGTTTCTCTAAACTGCTAAATGAAGTCTATGGCACTTAAAAATTAATCAGATAATTCTAAAGCTGTGGCCCAATAAGTACTACAATAAGTAGTGATATCTATACATAGATTCTTTGAAAAATAAATTACAAATAATTTTGGCTTATTGCTCATAAATGGAAGTCTTACAAGGGATCACTTAAAAACCAGCTATTGTTTTACACTTGAAGAGGAAAAGGGTAGAGTAAATGTTCAAATAAGTAAAACTTACTTTATCATTTCAAAAAGCTTTGGATCTGAGACCTTGATATTTCGAGCCATATTCCATGAAAGATGAACCATGGGTACTATGGACTTTACACTCTGCAGTTTATTCCACTCGTACCGTTCCACTGCCAATTTATATTGACAGGCTATTAAAAAAAAAAACAAAATCACAGCAGAAATTAGTCAAATTAAGAAATAATTATAATCTGGAGCCAAAATAATGTCATTATAATATGGCTTTACACCCTTCTAGAGCAAGATTAAACTTCATTTATTCCAACCACACCCAAATTCTATAGTTTAGTTTTAAAAGGGTATTTACGATGCTAAAATAATGCACAATACCACAGCACCAACAACTATCTGTGAAGTTACTGACAAGTGCTCAATTCCTGTGCTGAACAAGGGCAGTATTTTTAAAAGGGTTACTTAATAAATTTTCAAATATTTCAGATTTAGAAAAAAAAAATCTAGATTTGAAATGCCTGCATCTCATTCTATTCACTCTTTAACGTTATTTTACAATGTTATGGCATATAATGTGTCTTGAAAAGGAAAAGCAACTTAAGAGATCTGTTGCAATGAGTCAGACCTTTTCATTAAGCAGCCTACGCACCCTGCCCTTCTTACAAAGTGTTTTACAAAATTTTCTGTGACTGAACAAGTGAGCTCTGTGTCAGTCAGTCATAGACTTCTGGAGATACTCACAGCACCATAATGAAATACCTTATACTATCTAAGAAAACGGGAGGTTTTGGAAGTACATTCTCTCTGCTTATTTTCACTGTTGAAGTTCCTTCTGTTCTTTCATCTAAAACCCTTCTAAGGCCATGGTTCAAAACTGAAGACATCTAGAAAAGCAGGTCTGGAAAACCTGATATTCCTTGATGAATAGAATTTTACAAGTGTTCCTGTTTCCTGATACTTTCAAAAAAGAGCATTTAAGTATCTGTTGTCATGAAAAAGCTAATTCTACAAGCTCATACCCAAGCTATGGTGCAGTCTCCTAGGCAGAACCAAGTTTGGGAGAGAATGTTTAAGAGTTAATATAAACATTTTATTCTGCTAGTGTTTGCTACACAACTGTAATATTTTATGAGTCCATTAAATGTATGAGTGCAAAGACTGAATGCTTGTTGCTTTCTCTTCCTCTTATCAGTGGAATTATTTAAAGCTTCAACACATCCAGTTTTAAAACATTGTACATTAGATTTTTTTTTAATTTACTGAAGCATAGTAGATTAGTAAGAATGGCAGGCTCTGCAGCATATATAGCACCACATTACCTAATTTTGCAGTTCAGCACAGGCACTATTCCACCATACCTGTAAGAGGGCCAACATTCCAAGCAATGTTGTTGCACCAACCGATAGCCTGAACCCAGTGAACAGTGCCAGCGTTTATCCACACCAAATCTCCTGGTCTTTGAATGAACCTATAAACTGGGACATTAGCTTCATACAAATCTTCCAAGTTTGGCCACCAAGATCCCATTAGGAAATTCATATTATTCCTGGAACAACAGTAAAATCAAATTCAGCATTTATCAGCAGATGTATTAGTGGTTGATAATTAATTAAATTACCTGTAAAAACCGATCACCATGATAAATGCTTTCTGCATCTAATCAGTCACCCATGAGGACTTGTTGAAAGGTGTCATCTCTACAATTTCTGATCCTAAATCCACATTTCACATCCTGAAATTCATTAAAACAGCTAACCATCTAGTTGCCCATGTGAAGTCAGCTTACGACATCCTATTACGGTTTACTTTCCTTTTATGTTTCCTAGTATTTTATTAATGCTAAAGCAGAAAAATCCTTGGTCAGACCTAGTGTGCCACTGGTGCCAGATGCTGCTTTTTTAAACCAGGGATTGATTTCACATACAGACCATATCAGCTCTTGAGTGTGCTTTCTGCTTTAACACCAACCATTTTCTCATGCTGTCACTGTATACAAACAAAGGTTGTCCACACAACAAGCAACCTGTTGGCACCATCTCAACTGTGATCCACAGGCTTATGCTGTGCTCAGCCAATAAATGTCAACTCTTCTGAGAAGCATGAAGAAACACCTCCACGTGTTTCCATGTGCATGAACTCTTCCACTGTTTTTATACTACATCATAAGTGATCACTCAACAGGTCAGTTTCCAAAGACAATTCAGTACCTCTATTAGGCACCCTATGTTTTATGAAGCTACAAGATCTTAATTTCTCTGACACACTGAGGACAGATTTTTGGGAGTAAAAGGCATGTCATCATCACAGACACTGCAATTGCATCAGTTGGATGAGAATTTAAAAAAATAATTTCTGTTCAAGGCGAATGAAGTGAGAATAATTGTCAGCAGATAAGCAGAAAACACAGATTACAGAGACAGTGAGATGAATTTGCAGAGTTCTGGAAAATGGTCAGCATGCCTCAAATTTTCCAGCAAGCTACAAACATGTAAATGTATGCAAAGCATGCCATGACACCTCCTGTGGTCTCAGTAAACTAAGATCTCCCTCTAGAAGCAAGGGAGACAAAAAGCAAACCAAATAAAAAACAAAACCAAAAACCCCCAATGACTCTGTACTTGCTTTTGTACAACCTGTACATTAATCATAACAAGGATTAATGGTATCACCAGGACAATACCTTACTCCATCACTACTAAAAAAAAATGAACACAAAAGCCCAAACCCTTCATTCTCAAACTTGTTTTGTCCCTCTGCTGCAAAACCCCTGGAAACCACTACAAAAGCGTTCCCATTTGGTAACAGTAGAGGCTGGCTTTAACGTGCATGGTAGAGTGCCTAGACAAATAGCAAGGGCTGTGATGGATTTTCTAACGTGGAAATGTAGCCACTATGAAAACTAGATCAATGCCACATAACACACATTGGCAGCAGACAGCCTATGCTTATACTAAACTTCTGATAATCCTTAATGCAGTATAAATTTGCATTATGAAACCTGATGAGCACTTGCAGTAGCCAGTGTGTTCCCTTCATTGCTGTGTTCAAAAAACCCACAAAGGTTAATTGTTGAAAGAAAAGCTAACGCAGGTACTCATGTTCCTACGCATTGTACAAATGTCATACTTTGTAGAAATTCTCAATTTTTCATTTTGACTTCTACACTTTTCTAATTACATGGAAAACCTTTCAAATAATGTCCTCTTACAACACTCTCAGTAATTCCCCCTCCCCTTAGGCCTCAGAAAGGCACAGAAATTTTGATAAAAATAGAGAAAAACTGGACACTCTTGCTTACTTTTCACAGAAGTCATTCATGACACCCCAGTAGCTTTCAGGGACAACAAACCATTCACAGTCACCTGGACCAATATTTATATTGACTGAACAAAAGTTGTTATTTTCTTGATGACCTGAAATGCAGAGAAACAAAAAAAGTGTGTTTAAGTAAGGCTGATCTTATAAAAATAGCAGTAGGAAGATGCAACAATTACTACACTTCACTACATTACAGTTTAAATATTTCTACATATTTTTATATCAGACACACAGTAATTACGTGCTTCACAGTTTAAGAATCACTATTAAAGCTACCAGTAATGAGGATTCTACTTCTGTTAGTTTGTGGAAAATGAAAAGCTGGAAGTACAGATCTTGTGATCGGGCCAGTACTTCAGAAATTCCCTTTTTGTAGAAATAAATGCTTCAGGATGCTAAAGCTTAGATTTTGTGTATTATGGTAGCTCTGGACAGTCACCATCAGGAGCAAACCTTTATGACTTCAGGCACCAAACAGACAAGTAGCAACAAAATCTGTCCCATAGAGCTTTCAAGATCAATGTAGAAATGTCAGTATTTTATCTTCTTTTGACAGCTGGAAAACTGAGACATAATCCCTAATGAAATTTTCTGAAGTTGCACTTCAGAAAAAAATAGACACAGAAATTTAGTCCAGATCCCTCAAGTCTCAATTCAGTGCCCTAACACAGCATTATTCATTATGGAGGGTTGAGTCCTATCCTTGAACAATAAAGAATCTAATAAGTAGAAACATACTGACTTCTGTGATTGCACAAGACCTGCTTTGGAAGACTACAGAAACTTTCATGCTATGCAAAATACAAATACTGTCAAATACATAAACTTATTCTCTTTTTCACCTTAAAGACTCCAGTATTGTGTGCAAGACCTTAGCACTGCAGAAATCCCAAAACTTCCACTGTGAGGTAATTCAGGTAATTGTACATGCAGAGTTGAGTTAAACAAGAAGTCAGAAATATGGGTAGGTACAATTTTATCATGTTTGGGCATGTTGTAGGATATGGAGAAATCTGCAGTGGAGTTAAATCAGTACCACAGTAGTGGAACCCATTTCTTTTCATGCAAAGAGAAGATACTCACCTGGTGTTCTGCTTCCTGGAACCTTCATGTACAACTGCACTGTGTTCATGCCCAGGATGGTATGACCAACATGGCTTAGAAGATTTCCTGCTGATACCACACGTACAAAAGCAGGAAGTTTTGTCAGTTCATGAAGTTGCAACTTCCACCTGCAGCAAAATAGCAAATTGACAAACTGTGAATCTCTAAAACTCTTAGAGAGTTTGGGAAATATAAACATTTCCAAAAAAGTGACAGCATAAGAGCAGACAACTACTGCTGTACTATTTGTCATCTCTTCAGAGGGAAGTTGAGACAATGCAATATCCTTACTTGATAGTTAGGCATTTAAGTGACAATTTCATTTAAGTGTGAGCTAAAAGCCAGGGTGACTGGACTCACTTTTGCAGTTAGCCAGCTGCTGTTACAATGCCAGAAAATTCTGCTTGCAATGTACATCTTAATGTACATCTCTTCTGAGTGAAATCAGAGCTGTGCTCTCCCCACATTCTAAGCCAGTCACTCAGAAACTGCTACAGGCTTTCAAAGAACCAAAGAATATGATGCTACAACAAATGTCAGGAAGGCTGTCTAAGGATATTCTAGCTTGTGCACACAGCTGCTGTGACCAAGAATGATGTTAACAACATGCACATGCTCTGGAACTGTATAAATGCATTAAGAAAAACACAGATCTTCAAACACAAAAATCCTGGAACTTATGTGTGGAGCTCTGTAATATCTATCAGGTATCTGTGCTACTCTTTTCAATTTTAAGGTATTTCTAAATATAATGACAAACATAACAAGCTAGCTGAGGAGAAAGATAGTTTTGCAGCAAAAGGTGGACTGCAATAGAAGATCTAGCATCTACCTAGGGCCTTACAAGAACTATTTAAAGTATCAAAATCCAGTTCCCTATGAGCCTCAGGTTAGTTATGCTTAGGTTAATTTAAAGTTTCTCTCCCAATGTTTTGCTAGGAATGCTAGTTTATTATCAACAATTTTTTATCTACAGATGGAATTTTCTTTAAAAAAAATTACCACTGGTATTTAGTATCTCCTATCAATCTCTAATCACATACGTATATATCTATATCTATCTACACCTAGATCTTTCAGTGACTATGCCACAAAAGACCTCAGCGTCTTAAGTGAGCACTATTCCCCAGTTTCAAACACCGTAACAGTTTTTTCTTCTCTAAAGGCTGAAGTAGATCAGAAGTATTTGTATTGCAGCTGGTATAACAGACAGCCTAGACATGTGAGATCTTCTATGGAAATATGTACTGACTAGAGACTGGATTAAAAATAAATAAATAAATAATGCTAGACAATACGACTAAGCTTTCAGAGTATTTTGAATATTTCCTGGTGGTTTTCTGAGCTAACTGCATCTACTTAGAGAAGAATATGTAAAGGATACCCAATTTATTCCTTATTTTTTAAGTTATGGGTGAGGTATTGTGGTTGATCTACAGGCAAGCATTGGTTTGGTCTTTATACTTATTTGAGAGAAGCAAGAGCTATGAAAAAGATGAAACAGAAAGTATGACAGTAGAGAGAAAAGGAAACAAAAAAACACCTAACAAAATTCCAGATAAATAAAAAAACCTTTAATCTCACAATTGCTGGGTAAAGACTGAAAATGCAGAATGAAAACATAGGGAAGGTATTAGAAGGAAGATTAGAAAGAGTAGTTCCTGAAAGATGTTTACGCTCATTTCTGGAAAAATAAAGATCCTGGAAAGAAAAGCTTGGAAAAAGATTTTAGTGTGCGAAGGTCCCGTAACAACAGTTTATAGACCAGAAGTAACAATTTCACAGTGGAAAAAGGGCGTGCAAGTAGAATTGGGTTTATCAACAGGTTGCCTGATGTCTGAGAAGAATGCACTGGTTTTCCAGAAGGAGTGTCCCGCTGCAGAATACCACCGTGAGCAGGAGGAACTGTAATCAACTTACTTTTTGTCATCTGACAGGTCAATGTTGGTCCCAAACTTGATTGTTTTAAAAGGTCCTCTTCTCCTCCTCCCAGAGCTGCAAACATAAAAACTATCATCATGAATGTGAAAAGGGAAACAATATAAAATTATATTAAAAAAACCCACATAAAGCCAGTTACAGAATTATCACAGTCACATCACACTTACTTATCAGAAGACGTAGATTCATTATCTGAGTGGTCCTTGTGGTGACTCTTCTTCTCATTTTCCTCCTAGAAAATCCAATTGTGGAAATGTTTTTTAAAAAATATATTTATATAAATATATATATATTTAAAAAAATATATGCATATAAAGTCATAACACAGTCATAGAGACATGTAATTTGGTTTCAAGATGGTGGTACAGTCTTTAAAATATTTGTATCTGTCAATATTGCTGGTAAGAAAAGGGTAAAATAAAAGTTCTTAGTCAAAAGCCATTGCAAAACATTCTTTGTGAACACAAATTCAGTGCAACTCAGGCCATGGAAACATTTCTGCTAGCCCAGATTACAGCTGTAAATGAGTATGTTAGTTGCTTCATTGTGCAGGTGAACTGTTAACTTTTAAAGATTAGAACATTCACTTTCCATCAAAGTCCGTATCCCAATATGAAATTAGGATGACTAATATTTAGAAAATTAATTTTCTAAAATCCATTGTATAAAATCTTTTGAATTTTTCATAGCCATATGCCATTTTTAGCACTGCAGTAGCTAGGGCCATGACTGGTGGAAAAAAAAATCTAACCAATATGAAATGATGCAATTTGAAGTTTTTAGCACAGTGTGCTCAAAATCCTTTTTTGAAAGGCTTCTTTTTGGCAAGTGTATGGACATAGAAAGGAAAAGAATAAGACAAAAAGGAGGAAAGAACTGCCTGGAGGCTATCCAAAGCTCTCTAGCTTTGAATGGGATTGTTGTTAAATCTCAAAGTGCCCTATGTACCTGAGAAAGTCTTATTCATCCTGTGAATGAAGGACAGAGTAACAAAAAGGAACCTAGTGATGATGGATTTATCAAATACTGCAAGACATGTTAGAAAAGCAATATAATAGCCGTTAGAGGAATAAAAAAAAAAAAAAAAGAAAGATCACTTAGGGCAAGCCAAAAAGATTGTGTCTGTACGAAGAAGAAACAAAGCTTTCATTTGAACACTGAAAAGTCACCTAAGGACAGGTCAAAGCAGCTTTAAGCAAAGGACACATGTAGACTTTCTGGTTTCCAAGGGAAAAATGAAAACCACTGTTCTGAAAATCATTTTATATACTGAAGTTTTACCATAAATTTTTAATGGAGGGGGGGATAATCAGAAAATTCTGCAGTTCAATTCTTGGTGTAAATCCAAAGCTGAGGCTTCCCTGCTGGCAAGATGTTATGTGATCAGTTACATATGTTCTTAAACATGCATATATATAATGTTTTCCAGACCCTAGGGGATGATGTACAAGAACCTAATGTCGGTGCAACTGACCAAGAGGCACCAAAAAACCTCAGTCAATATCCTACTTAAATTTACTACCACTGCAGAAGAAGAAACATTTCATTTATGTCCCAAGCTTCTGATGACTTCAGTGCCCCCCACTTAGTGATATTCCTGTTTCTTTTTGTCATCCTGTGTCAGTCTTGTTCAAAACCTTATGAATATTTTCTCTTATCTTCTCTTCAACTACCAAATAATTTGTTTGTAATCCTTTCCTCTAATGCACAAAGTTCAAATTTATTATTTCTCTTTCCTTTCTTCTGAAACCACTGTGTAATAACAGTGAAAACTGTAACAGTCAATTCCCAAATTAGTGCTTCCCTTATTTTCTGACCAAGCATGTATTTTTTTTGCCTTAGTTCCACCTTAGCCTGATCTTTTTACAGCACCAGACAATGTAAGCCTCTGAGGAGTACCCACAGCCAATTCCAAAGATTTCCAATATTTCACTCTGCCACATACGTCTAATAACTTCTAAACTAACTAGAAACTGTTATGCTTGGAACCCCACATAAACAAGTATGAATGTAAACTTCTAAGAATTCACTACTAATTAATTCAGTGTAGCATGAAGAGCAAAGTCTGATTTTTAAAAGGTGTGTGAAATTAGAAGAAATACAAGTTAAAAAAAATGTAGCAAGTTCATTCACACAATTACAGAATGTTAGGGGCTGGAAAAGACCTCGAAAGGTCATCCAGTTCAACCCACCTGCCAAAGCAGGATCACATAGACCGGATCACACAGAAATGCATTCAGGCATGTCCTGACTATCTCCAGACTCCACAACCTCCCTGGGCAGCCTGTTCCAGTGTCACCCTCACAGTGATAAAATTCTTTCTCATGTTTCCATGGAACTTCCTACGCCTCAACTTCCCCCATTGCCCCTTGTGCCCATTTGGCATCACAGAGCAGAGTCTGGCTCCTTCCTCTTAGCACTCACCCTTTACATATTTATAAACATTGATGAAGTCACCTCTCAGTCTCCCCTCCTCTTCTCATTTAATATAAATCCTGACATTATTATATGAAAGCTTAAGTTAACAAGGTTTTAAAGGCTACAATACCTAGGAATTCTATATTAATTTTCTCATTAAGCATTCTGGAGGAACACTCTATATACTACTTGATCCTCTGTTCAAAACAGATTATGTGAATTTTACCTGTGCTCTTCATGCTAATGGAAGTGTCTCCCTTCTCCTAATAGCTTCCATTTGTTTTCAACACCCATAAATAACTGGTTCCAGAGCTAGTATAAAGTTTGTAGATTATAACTTAAATAGTAACAATGGACTTACCCTTAAAGACTCCTGGAATGAGGAGGCCTGGTACTGTGCATATTTAGCAATTGTTGTATGAGATCTACTGCTTTCACAACGCCAGATTTTCTTTGTTCCAGTGGGGTCCCAGTTTTCATCTGCTGGCTGCAGTAGTTGTGTCCTTACTTCTACTATGTGTTCATTATTTGCTTCTACCAATGTCTTAGTAGAAAAGAGTCCCAGATCTAATAAATATGAATAAAATTATAAATCAATGTTAAAATATAATACAAACTTTCAAGAAAATGAATACTTAAATATATCTACAGGTTTAAATTAAATCTTTTTTTTTTTTTCTTTTAACCTTCATAAGACAACTCACCTATAGGTTAATAATTAACACTCATAATTAATACTCACAGAAAGCTTTTCTGCACACAACAGTGCAAGCTTTGAAAATACTTGGCAGCTACCATAGGAACTACATTCCAAGAAATAGTTTACATGCCTTGAGTAAACAAATCTGCAAACAGTATGTACATTTATTACCAATGAAGTAATTTTCAGGCCAGAGTTTTATGAATGCATTTCCATCACACAGCACATTTTGTTCCAGCAATGACAGTATTGCTAATCTACAGAGTTCAAAACATCGTACACGGTTAGCTTACAGATCATCAAATCGAAGGACAAAGATGGGTAGCCACAGTTTTCACTGGAAAATAGTCTATCTGGAAGCTTCTCTATCCACAATTCAGATTTGCTCTATGCTCAACAAAATCTGCTGGATTTTATTTTTGGTTTGAGATGACCAAGATTAGAAACAGTAGTGAGCTGAGAAATGACACATTACCCTGATTACTTGGAATACAGAAGCAATACAGCATTACAGAAATTAAATATCCACTTTGAAGGACTGAGACTTCTTTTTAAAAAACATGGGGTTGTTTTTTGTTGTTGTTGTTTCCCCCCCCCCCCCAAAAATAAAAGAAACACATATAAAGTAAACTCACCTAATTTAAGCGCTCCAGCAAGGCCACGTATTACAGTAACAGGGTTGTTCGGATTTGTACAAAATTGATGTAAAGGTGGAAAGAAAGCATCTCGTTTATTTTCCAACTGTAAAATTATAATGGAATATTACTTGTCAGATTAATTTAGACTCCTTATTTGTAAAACAAGAAAGAACAGTAATTAAAAAAAAAAGAAAGAGAAACAACAGAAAAAAGAGAGGAATTTTCTCCATTTCCCTGCACTGTGGGGCATGAACAACTACATTAAACAATCTTTGCCATGTTTAAAGCTTGAAATTAATTTGTTACTGCAATTTATTTCTTGGCACGAATTATTCCCCAGGTTGCTTTGGCTTTCACAACTCGAGTTTCTTACAGTTTATTTCTTTATCTGGTAGTAGCTTTCTATGTTCTCTGAATCTACAGAACTCTCTGAAGAGCAAAATTATATACGAGTCTTTCTTCTCAGAAGTAAAAAAAAGCCAGTTCTACAGATAATGTATACAAGAAACAGTCTAATTAAAAAGGCTACTCTTGCAGTGTTATCTCACCTTACATAGAATGGTTGATTTAATTTTCCTATGCTTTTGTGAACCTATGACCCAAATTTTATGCTACAGTATCCCCAGTTTTTTATTATATTTTTAATTTTTTTTTTAACTGTTGTATCTCTTTTAAAATGCTAAGACATCTCTTCCAATAAACAGGACACAATATAGAGTTTCCAAATACTAGGACTCATGCTGGCATATATACAGTATGCTGAAGCATGGTGACTTAAACTAGCTGTGAAGGACTTCTAAGGTAGGTTAATTCAGACTCAACACCCGGAGAACAGCTGGAAGCACTACTGCTTCTTGCACTCTTCCAACTTACTTTAGCTCCCAGGCAGACTGCATGTGTACTATCAGACCAAAGTGCTGCCCTGCTTCTGGCTGCCAAATTCAGCTGACCTCAGCTAACTTGAGGTTTTCACACTGGCTGCATGGACATACTGTAATTTACTCTTCTGTTACACAGGAAGTGGACGTCCTGTAATTTATTCTCGTACTACTAAGGAAGTTAGTTCAAACTTTTCACCAAGCCATTATGAAACTTTATTTTCAGAATAGAAGAAAATACTACTCCCCTAAAGCTTACCTTTTCCCTAATAACATTTTGTTCTTAATGCCACCTCGACTTCCATTATTTCTTTGCTGTATTTTCAAGCAGACTATTAGGAAAGCTTAGTTTATGTACTTGCTCATTTATACCTGAACTGTCACTTGCAAAAATTGTAGACACATACTTGAAATACTGTGCAAGTATTTAGAGTAGAAAAAAAAATAAAAGAACAGATTCTGAACCTGTTTTCCTCCTATTTTCTAAAACTCTTACTTACAAATACTTTTAAGAGACAAATTGTGTGTCATTTTTCCATCATATACACTAGTTGTGAGAGCACTGACCACAATTTAGCTATTAACAGTCCATCTTTAAAATAATCACATAATGTAATTCAGATATCCAAACAGCTACAAAAGCCAGTCAATGTACTTCTGCCATTAGATTTACTTACATAAATACTAGGTGTAGGTGGATTCAGCTTGTCCTTTGGCAAGGGAGGGTATGGTGGAGGCGGTGGTCGTGGAGGTGGGCATTTATCCAATAGAATACTACTGTTAGATAAGCCATTTTTACCCAGATTCCTAAAAGGAAAGAAGAGCTGCCTCTGTCAATACTTGATAAATAACATAAATACATATTGCTGTAATCTCTTCTATGAAATAATCATATACAAGGAGAAATTGTAATTCAAGATGTAAATAAAAGCTCATATATGCTAATCAAGAATTCTCAGTGTATAATTTGATGTCATTCAAAATAATTTCCACTTTGCCTGCCAAGTCTGCAACATCAAAATTATTACTTAAAAATATAACCATTTAAAATATAATATGACTCATTTGACCACATTTAACTGAGAAAGCAGTTTTCAACTGGAAACAGAGAGGAACCTTCTTAGGTTGGCACTGGTTGGTGGACAATCAATTCATACCAGTGGAGATGTTGTGGTCTGGTAACATTGTGCATAGCACTGTAGCACAGCACAAAGTCTGAAAATGGCAGTGCCTCAGCCAAAATAACTGATGAGTCACAAAAACTAACTACACCTACACTGCAAGCTGAACCACCACCTATCCCTTTCTCTGGTTCACACATTTTCAAGTCAGAAGGAACCACTCTTGCTTAATTTGTTTGAGCAACAGTGAAAAGGATGCAAGGTGAGCATGTTGCTGTGTCAACACCTGTATGTGTAGTTCAGTAAAAACCTCACTTGTTGGCTTTGCAGCCTTTCTCTGGAGATTTCCAGATGTGGAAAAGATACTTTATGTGTGCTAAGGTTTCTTATAATGAGTGGGGAAAAAAAATAAAAATATCTGCATTCTGAACTTACTCTGCATTCTATTTCCAGTCACTAACATCAGTGCTTATTAACCAAACCATCCCTTCAATTTTTGTTTTGTTTAAAATTACTTAATTACTTCAAAAAGCTTATGACTACACACTATTAACTTCTTCTTCCAACCTCACTTGATTCACTAGCTGTTGTTATCACCTCTCAACACCTCAGGAAATAGGATGCTTCTAGTGCATAATTTAGTAATTTATCTTTATAAAAGTCAACAGTTACAAAAAACTTGTTCTAGTATCAACAGCCTTCAGCAGAAAACACAACTGGCTTAATTTAGATGAAACTCCCAGCAATAGAGCTTGTCCCTGAAACAGAGAAACTGTGATACTGGCACTGAGAAACATTACAGAACTGCATCCTGGCATGTGAGAGCTCCCATTCATATTAAGCTACCACAAATAAGATGGATTTGGGACCTCGGATCAGATGAATGTCACAACAAACACTTTCAAGAAAATGAGCAAACATTTCACAACCACCATGCTGCAGCAAAGATAAACATCTTGAGAATCTGGTGCTCATCACGACAAAGAAGTTGGTCATTCAGTTCAGAACTTATGCCAGCTTTCTAACTCAAACACTGCTCTCTGACAGGAGATCAGAGCAATACAGGCAGAGATGTATTTAACAACTGTCTCCAAAGCAGGTTTGTCATACCATACACACCCTTACTTCCTTTTTCTTAGGTGACTCTGGTGCCAGAATAGATTGAATCTTCAAAGGAACTGAAAGAGCAGCGTGGGAGCTTTGATCAAGCATCACTGAACTTGGCAAAAATATCACTGACCATTGCTTCATGTGTGATGTAGTTCTTGCAAAGACCCTATTCCCACCACCATCAAAAGACCAAAACAAAACAAACCCAAACCATAGCAATATAAAATCACCATCGCTCAAAGAACTACTATCAGCCATGGCTGCATGAATCTGAGATTCAGACCACCTATACCAAGTGAAACTATAATCTGATCAGCAGGTATTAGAAGTGGCCATAGTCTTTGCATTAGCAAACTGAAAAGTAAAACTAAAAGCAAAGGCATGGTATTAAAAAAATCAAAGACAACACTGACAAAATAGAGTTTGCATTGATTAAACAGTTCTCAGTTTCTGAGGCAGGGAGGATAAGAAACTCTGAAGCTGCAGAAAAAGGGATGTTACTCATAATTAGCATGACTTAAATTACTGTAGTCAAAACAAGATAATTACCACAGTGATGGCTCAGTAAAGCTAGGATATGTGGGGTCTTCATGGAAGGGGAACTTTAGAGAAAGGAGAAATTGCTGTATGCTTAGAGAAACTACAGGTGTGGAAAAAAGCAAAGGAGACATAAAAGAAGTAAGACAGTAGAGAGGAAAAGATCAGAGGAAGAGAGATCTCTCAAAAATCCAACACTTGAAGCTGATACTACCACATGTATGCCACAGTTTCCTATTCAGTTACTAAAACCCTGTGTGGAAATGTCAGGGAAGGAAAGGGGCCAAAGAAAAGTAAAGCTGAGATAGAAAAATGCTTGTAGTGGCACAGGAAACAGATGGGGAGAATATTTAAAATCGTCCTTAACAGACCAGTTTCACTCGATCCTTTTTTTTTTCTTTTTAAAACTATGATTGAGAATAATTTAGTATTGACAACAATGCATGAGACCTACTGAAGAATAATTCTGTGTGCAGAACAGAGCAACAGAAATGATTTTAAACACCTCTGAAATATTAAAAATATTTGCTAGTGGCATCTGAAATGAAGCAGTCAATGAATATCCATTGCTGGCTTCTCCACCTCTGTAAACACAGAATTCTGGCCAGAGCAAGGAACATGAAAGATCCTTTCTGATCACAGCATCCATGAGGAAAATCTCACACATCTGTTTCACGACTGTTTCTTGTGAGAGGATTTCATACTCGTTACAACACCGAAGGAAAAAAAAACAAACCTCAAGCCTCACTGAGGTCCTGAAAAGAAACTGGACGCCCTAGCAGTCACCTGCAACACTATGATGGAGGTCTGAAGAGAAGGACAGGCTTCATCCATTTAAATCGACTTTCTAGAGGGAACTACCTTTCACAGACTGTGCACGCAGAACAGCCTAGATCCCCAGAGCAGGAAGAGAAGGCAGAAGCAGCTCTAAGTCTCATAAAGGTAAGGACCAGGGTGCACACTGACACATAATGCTGTCCTGAGCCAAAGCTCCAGCATCCAGTTCACTCAGATTTGCTTAATGGGTAAAATCAACAACTCCTGCAACTGCTTAACCCTAAGGACCAAACTCAAACTGCCACGACTATGAGTGATGCCAACCTCTATGGATAAAGCAGGTGTCTGGATTTCATGTAATTGAGGGATCTCTTGAACCAGGTTCTTCAAAACACCCTTGCCCCTCAAACCAATTCCACATCTTTCTAGAATACATTCCCATTCTAAAAACAGTTTACAACCTTCAGCCTTAGAGAACAACTGAGGCAGAGATGTGACCCAGTTTGCTCCACAACAGTCCTCTTCATTATACAGCACTCATTCTCTAATCTGTGCATTTAACAAACACTGAAATGAAGAATTTCATGTTATCAAGGAACTTCTTGACAACTGGAGATTGATGGTTTATCCCGAGATGCAGCATTCACCAATCCAGCAAGCTCCTTCCCTCAACTTTTTGCTGTACAGACAACCCAGAGTCATCAGAGCCCTATTTCTCTATAAAAAATAAAACAAGACCAAATGTATCCCAAGGCAGTATCACTGAAACAGTTACATGAAACTTATCAAGTAGCTGTCATACACTTCACAGGTACTGTATTGGCTGCATCATCTTAGCTGACGGAAAAAAGATATCATTCAAGGTTAAAGCCAATACTACACATCTGTATTAATTTTAACTCTATTTTAGTATATAAACGCTCATCTAGATGAGTATTAAACATGATAAAACTTATTTCCCTAGACAAAAAAAAATTATTTACCATTATTTAATATCCTTTACATTTAATAAAATTAATCACCTTGAAAATGTTATTACACTTGAGTCTAAAATCAGACTGAAAGGACTATGTCTGTTTCTCAGAAAGTGGCTCAAGATCTCTGGAACTTTTTCTCTTTCCCAAGAATTATATTAAAAAAGAAAAAAAATCTGTATGACTGATAATCAGTTCTCTGCCCTGCTCTTTCAGAGCTCATGGATGTATGTTAATTTGACTTCTGGCCCTAAAATGCCAAATTTCTCCTTGATTATTATGAAACCAGAAAGTCTGTTATGATGTGAACATTCTATCTGCCTTTTTCCCAAGCACAGAACAAAAATATTTACTGAACTCTCTTGCTTGTATTGACTATTCTAATAGTTCTGTGCAGTCATTAAACATCAGTATTTTTTCCATTTCTCCTTTTCCATTCTTGTTGTAGTCTCTGAAACTTAATTTCTGAGCTTCTTAGAACGCCTAGCTTTAGTACTTATAAAAATATTTGCCCTTTTTGTTTTCATCTGGGGGACTGAGATGTTTTTGATTATAATGAAATGTTCCTAAACAATTTCCAGTTATCTACACATTTGGATTTTAGGTACACTTTACAGGCCAAAACAGAATTAAGTTACAAACAGTTGCACTTACTCAATCAGTCATATTTGCTGTGAATCAGTCTAAGTGAGTTACCATTTGAGGATTAGCTACATGAGAATGAAGTTTTACTGCTCCAGAGATTTTTCTGCAGAACAAAACGAACACCCTCTCTTCCCCAAACAAAAATCACATTTACCATGAATATAAGGAACTGTGAATTATGTGGTAGTAAACCTCAAATCTGTCTGAATTAATTAATTTACAAAGGAGAAGGACCAAAATATTTTAAAAATGTGTCTGCAGAAGTAATCAGTTGAAGAACTGGGATGCACAAGTACTGACTTGACTCACTCCTTTCTTAACAATTAGCGGACACAATTGCTTTTGTATTTCAAGTTACTACAAGAGCACAGAAAAATGTTTGTCACCAATCACCCTGGAAAGGAGATGGTTACTCACAATGCCTAACCTGGGCTCTCACAGTTAAAATCTCCCCAAGGTGATTCTATAGGCAAGAGAGACAGTTGAGCTCCAAAGTGGAATATAAAGAAATCAAGATTAAATGCAAGTAATGCCAGATAATTATACAACTCATTTATCATGCAATTCTCTACCCCAGCCTTTCACAACGAGGTACGAGCTGGCAGTACTCCCAGAGACCTTTTTTACTTTTATTTTTTTTTAATTTTTTTTTTAATCTGCAGAAAATTCTACAATACAATTGTGGATTTTCTCATTATGCAAATATATTTCTAATAATTTTTGAAATCTCTTCTGGTTTTAACCTCAATAATAAAGGCTGGCAGTGAATTTCATAGGTTAATTATACGCTACGCAAGAAGTAATGTTCCTGTTTTTTCTTTTCTTAATGACTTCTATATCCTTCCTATTTCATTTGCTAATCACCTTGTTCCTAGGCTATAAGACAAACAGAATCACGTTAATGACTTATGTAAGGAAAGCATTATAATGAGAGGTACCAAACATTGGGTTTTTTTTTTTATGCTTGTCTTCCCCCTAAATCAGAAATCTTTCCTTTGAGTTTTTTACTTCCAGAAAATTCTACCTCCCATCTGTGGATTGCTGTAATTGTCTTTTGAGACAAAACACAACCTACTCTAAGAAGGGTTTAGCTTATTTCAAATTCTATTTTACACTTTTGCCATGGTGAAGTTGACTTGCCAGAAGTAACGTGCCTTTAGAGCAAGTGCACAATTCTGCCTTCAAGCCAAAAATGTCCTTTGCTTACAAAGAAACCTCCCAATAACACACAAATTGCTTTTGTTAGTTTGCTTTTTAAGAACAAGACACAAACTTAATCCAGTTCCTCTCACCACAAAGTACTTCCACCCAAACAGATTTAGGCTCTTTGCCTATCCTCTGCAGTTTCCAAATCACTGTATCACTTAGTGACTTTACAAAGCAGGCTTAATTGCCAGGGAGCAGCACCTTCATTAAAAAGCAGCCTGTTTATTTCTGCTCCATGCTTCAGCACAGAGCTCAATGAACAACAAGAAATCCTTGTCCCGTTTAGCCTCTGCCTTGCTTTTCTCGCTTCTCCTTATGAAGCTCATTTCCTGTGCTTGTGTACCTGCTGGCCAGGTATCAGATTCTTATCCAGATTGATTAACCCAGACAATCTTTTTGCCATCTTCACGAAGTCCCTTGATAGGCAGCTAATATCTCCTGGTCTCCTGTCACTTTCTTTTCTCAAAGAACTGCACATCAAGCAAAAAGAACTATAAAAAAAGCACATTAGCTCCTTTTAATATGCATTATATACAGACTGTATTTCTCATTTGCCTTCCTCAATTAAGCCAAATTGGTAAAGCATTCAAACTCAGAAAAGCCTTAAGAGTTTTCAGATTAGTCATTCCATCTATCACCATAAACATGGCCAAGGGCAACTTTCAGCTGACATGAATTTGCCCAGTTACCCAGTTGTGCTCTTCAGAATTGTTTGAGGACCTCTTGTACAGACTTCTCTAAGTAATTACCAAACAAGTTTTGTTTTGAGCTTTGTCTGTTCTTTCAAGGCTGTGAACAAGCTTTAATAAATAATTACTAAAACTAAGAACAAGAAGCAACAACAAAAGCTAAGCACCTTTTTTTTTTTTTTCATTTCCAAGAAGCAAAACAAGTAAACTCAGGAAGTTCTCTATGCTGCATAGAGACACGACCTCGTGTCGATTGTAGAAAGGACAAGTGATGGAGCCTCTTAACTGAGATGTATACTGAATTCTTAACATCAGTCCTCAAGGACATTAATTAGTTCCACCAGCTGAAGCAAAGCTTGAGTTCAGCTGGTTACTCTTCCACAAAAATAAACAGCCTGGGTGTTAAATCTCAAGTCTTATGATAACATTTCATCCTTTCAGAATTGGTCAGAGGCAAAAGATACTTACATTTCTAAGAGTACAGAAAAGAGCTTTTGCTAACTTTTTTTCAAGGAGACCTGATACAAGACTAGACAAAGCTGCATACTCTTTTTCCCACAGATTAACAATGGTCTTGTCTAATAAGAAGCCCAGAGTAATTCTTCCTAGCACATTTTCTTCTTTTAATCACACAGTTTTCACTTACACTCAAAATTTATTTTTTGTTTTTTTTTAATGACATCAATGGGGGATTTTCCCTACGAATCTAAGGAAAGCTAATTAATTTAATAGTACAGTCCCTTATTTGTTATTTTGCTCAGAGGCTTAAAGAAATTTAGACAGTATACCAAACATTGTAATTTAGCTGGTTTATAACCACCTTAAAATTTACTGTTGTAATCAGCATTATTGGGAGGGAAGACTAACCAAATCATACTTGCATATCCTAGAATCACCTTCTCAATTTTCTTTAACCCATGTACTCCAACAGCAGTTTAACAAGATGTGCACATTTATTACCCTACTGTTCTAGAGAGCAGCATCTTAATGAGATTTGCATACATTAGTCAATAGCTCAGCTACAGCATTTCTGAATTCCTTGCAGCTTTTCAACGAATATTGTCTAGCCCTTCAAGGGAAGTTCCTTGTACAACTATCAATGGCTATGCCAGCACCTCTTGTCTGACCCCATCTCAGCCTCCTAAACAACCTCATTTCAGTGCATGAATAGAACAGCTCTCTGTTAAATATTTCCTCAACACTCTCAGGAAGATGGATATAAAGAAACTCTTCAGCCTCTGCAGTGATCTTGCCCTACTTAAATGCTCACTTTAGTCTTTGGCAAAACAAAGCATTTACCAAGCCTGCTCCCTACAGACTACACAAACTATTCATGTGCAACAAAAAAAGAATCAAATGGAGTTTTCTATCTGGTATGTGTTTTGATTTTATCATGCAAACACTTGTTTATAGAAAGCAAAATTACAATCTCCCAGAATTTATTTTTGCCTACTTCAAATTGATTGTAATGCATTACTTTTTAACACCTTTTCTAAGAACTGCTTTTACTTTAAGAAACACCTAAACCCCCATGTCTGTCATGTTTCCTTTGATCTCTAGTACAAGCAAAACTCTAGTAACGTTAGCAAGTCAGGTTTTTGGTGGTTAGTATCACCATTACCATGTTGCTTCCTGAAAAAAATCCCTTGTGTAAGATGAGGAACTTTATTATACTATGGTTCATTATCCTTTAAGAGGTCAATTATAGTTACGTTGTGAATTGACTCTTGTGCATTTCTTAATTTTAAATTGCTAATAATTTCAGGTCTTTTATGTTCTGAGCACAAATAAAATGGTAGAGTTTAAAAGCTATAAAGAATGGCTTCTCTTAGATAAGACTTCTGGTTCAGACCTGTTTGCATTTCAAAACAAGGTTATTTAACAGATAGACTTCTGAAGAATTTCAATGTGACAAGTAACAAACATTCTGTTTTCCAAGTAAGCATATAGTAAACAGACACAAATGTAGAACAATCAGGAGGAAAATAAAAATGATTAATCTAGAGCTCCAGCTACAAAAACCTGAGTTATATCCATCTGCTTTTAACTGCCAAAATGTCTTTTTTACTCTAGACAATACCACCAGGACAATAGGGCAACAGAGAGCACCAAGTACTGTCAGACAGCAAGAATAATATGCCAAAAGACAAAAAAAAGATAATTATTTGAAGATGAAGGAACAAAGTTTTTCAAAACACATCAAATTAAATAAGGGTATGTATGTATGTAACAACTGGCAAATATTAATAAATGCATTAAAGGCCCAATCCAATGTAGCTCCAATATATAAAAGCTAATACTACAAAAAACCCTCCTCTTCTTGTCCATGACATTTATTCTAGCACTAGTGTTTGGGTTTTCATTTCTTTAGGCCTTCTTTTTTTTGTGTGTTTGGGTTTTTGTTGCATTTCTTTGGGTTTGGTTTTGTTAATTTTTGGTGTTTATGTAGGATGTAAAAAAATCCAAATAATTATTTTCAGATTTTCTTTTGGTTACAAATTCACTTTTGTACCTTGAGATGCACTTACAAGACAGCATCCAAATGTAACCAGTACTATGGGAAATTGTTGGGTTTTTTTTCATTTAGTTTTGCACTACCTTACACTAAGTTAAAATAAAGGTTAACATGCTGTATTGAATTTCACAGTATTTTCTATATTAGTATATAAACATCTTCTGTTGCACTCTGTATAAATGTTAACTGATTTTGCAAGTAAGGAGGGCTTACAGTAGAGTATCTTTCAGTATTCTCCTCTATGGACATTTTGCCATGTGTCAAATCATGCAGACAGTATCCATGCTAAGGATGTTCTTGCCTGAGCCATGTTCCTCAGCTGTCACAAGCTGCTGTCAAGGCTTTTATAAAGCCTTCAAATTCTACATGCTTTATAAAAAAGCAAGGGCTAACCTTTACAGCTGGGATAGCCATGTCAAGATGGCAGGAAATAATGTTTATGTATTATATAGTTTTATTATTGCTAGTGGTATGAAAAAATGATAGGACCTCTCTTGTAACATAGGAGCAGCCCTAAAACAGGTCAGGATCAGTAAGAATGAGCAAAACAGAAATTGTCACGTATGGAAATTTGTCTGTTTGACTGATTTTACACTTTTGGCTTATCATAAAAAAAATGTTGCAATTACTACTTTATCAATCTTGTAAAATGTCTTAGAAGTTCTCTTTACTATTTTAAGACATATGCATACACTTTCCAGCAAACATAGTTTGACTTGGAGACATCCTGTCTCTAAAATTTGTAGTAGTAGTCCCAGCCAAGACTGATGCATCTGACCACCAAGTTGTTAAATAAACTGTCACCTCCATGCTTTGCTCCATTTTTCACATTGCTCATCTCCATTATCCAGCTTCTAAATGTTCTGATTTGCTGAATAAAGAAAGGTGTAGACAGGCTAAACAAAGAGCTTTCAATCTCTACTGAGTAAAGAAGGAAAGCAAAAGGCAAGTCTAACACTTGAGCTGTCTGCAAACTACACGGTGCAAAGTATTAGCTTACCTCCCTTGAAAAATGACTATGCAAGCCTAGGTAAAAGTGAAACACACAAAAAAAAACAAAACAAGAGACCAAATTATCACATTAGGAAATGCTTTCTAAAGGGTCAGTATTTCATAATTAAGAGTCCCTAAACACAGCAAGAAACCTTTATGTGCAATTTAAACCAGAACTTTATTCCGGTGAGTAAACTAAAGAAAGCACAGTGGCAGTCATCTGGCCAAGCAAAAAATAAGCTTGACATGCAGATCATGGCAATGACCTACAGGTTCTGGCCATGCATAAACCTCATCCTTCATGCACTAAATTTACAAGTTCAAGTGTGTCAATCAATATCCTTGGCAGGTAGATTTGCGCTGCCTCTCAGGCAAGGTGCAGTGAGGACCTCAGTAGACAGCACCGGGAAGCACTGTGCTGTGCCAGTGACTTGTCACAGCCTGCTGCTGGCACACAGCTCCTCAGCTCCCAGCACCAGAGCAGCAGCTCTGCGCTGCCTGCAGCCCGGGGCACATTTGCTTAGAAAAGCACTAGCAGACACTTCTGAGTCTCTCACAATAAAGTTTTTAAAGAAAAGACAGAAAAGTACCTTTATTATCCTTTTACTTTGGAAATTAAGTATCCCTAGGAATAAGCAGAGACTTGTACTAAAAACTGGTAAAGATGCTTCATAGAATGCGTTGCTACGGAAGACGAAACTGTAGATTTCACCTGATTAGAGCTTTATAAACAGTGTACTAAACAATCAAAATGCAACTCGTGGCTAGAGGAATACAATTCCTGTTATTCTCCCAAAAAGATTTCTGCACGCAAATCTCTGCTAAGCAACTTTTGAAGACATAGATCAGCTACATTTCAAGAAAGACTTTTAAGTCTATAACCATTTTCTTTGATGTGCATTTGCATCCTAACGCCAGATAAGGAAGCCATTCTTATATTTCTGACAAAGAACACATAAATGGTCCCAATTAAAACAAAACAGCTGTTGATTTTTTTTTTTAAATGTAATGACAGCAAGAACTTCACCTGAAAAGCAACATTTTAAGACTCTGTATATGAAAGATGGCAAAAGGTCCCTATGTGTCTTTGTAACTGATACCTACAGACCACTACACAACAATCACTATTAGCCATCAAACTCCAGCACACTAGAAACTAATAACTTTCAACTGCAGTAACAGATGAAGGGTTTTTGTATTTAAATGAATTTATGTAGTGCAGTGAAAGAAGCTTGTACCACTTTTAACATCAAAAATGGTAATGCTTAAAAGCACCGCATGTGCATTATGATCCCAAATAAAATATTCTGGAGTCAAATACATTGAGGTGGTGAAGGTTCAAACAACAATTCTGACAGATAACTTTTCAACTAAAATAACTGTAAACAGAGTTTACAAATAGCACAATGAAAACCAAAACACTAACAACGTGAACTTTAAAGGCATCTTATGTAACATTTTCACAAATGGCAACAATTTTAAGACATGGATACAAAAATTATCATGCTCTCAGTGCTCATTTCCATTTCTTAGCACGTTTGGATTTTGAATAAAATTCTTTTGAGAGAGAAGGCAAATTTCTCCAAAGACTACTTAGATAATCTAAGGATTTGAGATAGCCTGTTACCTGACATGCTCCTTGCTAGCACATACTAAGTCTGAACTCAACCTGCCCTTGAAGGACAATTAACTACTTTTAAAAAGCTTTGGCTAAATTGTGCCTAGTGGAATCTGCTCTGCTTTCGACTGAATAAACTATGTGTAATATGTATTAAGAATGATAACATGGGCCATCAATACCAGAGAGTTTATAATTAATTAGCTTTCCTGTGTAGATAGTTTCAGTATGTAACAACATAACAGTGCCTACTTCTGAGGAGAGCTGAGAGAATACCTCAAACTTGTCTACATAACTAAGATCACGCTTATGCCTCCCTATATGTTCATTCTTCATATGCACTCCAAGGTAGCTCTACTCCAAAGTTTCATAAAAGAACCTCCACCCTTGTAAGTAAAGACAAAACTGGAAGTATTGCTGATGACTTAAATGGAAAACTAAAGCCACTGAAGTACTTTTTGATGTCATCATGCGTATATTGTATTGGCATTTGTAACACTGTCCATGTAAAAAAACCTACAAAAAACCATGCCTAAAGATCTCACTTTGATGGTAAAATTTCAGTGATAATAGTACAGTGCAATAGTAAGAGCTATATGCAGAGCTCTGTTAATGTGCAGGATGTCTAAATATAGGGCTTCTAAGTGGTATAGGGGAAGGTTGCACAACAATCACTAAGCCTTAGAAAAAATTCATTACTACTGTGGCAAAACACATCTTTCCTTGACATAGAGCAGTCATGAAATCATCCTTTTTATTGTTAGAACCTGTATCTAATGAAAGAGTTGAATTGCAAAGAGTCTGAAAATGTGCATGGTGGATTTAACAACCATATTCCAGAACTGACTTCTGCTGGAGTTTCCTAGCCTTTGCCTACACCGGTGTCACACCAATAACCCAAAGTACTCAGCCCTCACAGACGCATTTCCTTTTCTTTTACTCTGCAAAGTGGAGGGAGTTTATCTGCCATTTTTTATGATTTAACAACACTGAGCTAAGAAATAGATAGGTAAGAAGCACACAGAAATGTCAAAGCTTAAAAGCCTGGTGGTTCTGCTACACTGCCTTTTAGACAGACAGACCTAGGAGCCACCAGAAGCATTAAGGGAGTGCACATAAAAGTCTACAACCTATCCTTCCACACTTTGTTCCACCCTGCACTACTAGCAATGAAGCACCAGGGAAAATGCCATGCAGCTGGCAATCACTTCCAGGTTTCCTAGTGGCTGGCCTCACTTTTTGCTTTAATCCATTATGCAACTGATCTGAAACGATTGAAGCTTATTAATTAAAGGCAAAAAGCAACAGTAACATAACTGCTAATTGAGTGGAATATAAGATGGACCAAGACTTAAACCACTGAAGAGCCATACTAACTACACTGTAACATGACAGATTTATAACTAGCTGAAAGATAACATTCTTAAAATGTAACCCACCACATGAACAGCTCCTATATTTGAGCTACAGGTACTGAAAACACTACTACCAAAATAGCCATCTCTGGTACAGAACTGGAAGGACAAGCTGAAACATCAGATAGCT
>VWZI01020079.1:80866-200866 GCA_013396835.1 Psilopogon haemacephalus | reverse complement strand
TGAGCGACGTTAGGCACTCTGGTTAGAGCAACCTGCGGCTGCTGACCAGAGACAGAGTTTGTAGGCAGTGATGAATCAGCTGTTGGCCCGTTAGGAATTCCAGTAGATCGTACCTGTGCAACTCCTGTTTGTCTCATCTAACAGAAGGTGAACAAAGCACAAGAACATTAGTTGCAGAATTTAAAACAAACAAAAAAGATTGTACATAAAGATTGCACAAAGTCTGCATACTTTACTGCACTGGCCAATTCCAACTTTGAACTTATTTTAAGATCTTCACAGTTAATTTTGTGAAAAAAAAAAAACTGTGACTCTCATGGTTACAAAAACACCAAGCAGATTTTAATGTAAAGCTATAATCTCACTTCTAGGCCCTTCAGTTTGAGTATTAGTGTTTTACTACTTAAGTTGAACACTTACAGAAGTAAACAATGAGTGAAGGGAATACGTGATGTAATAAGGCTTACTACAACTAAGTATTCTTCAAGTAAAACTGCTTCTAGAAATGTCCACTCAAGTGTAGCTTGAAGTTTTACATTATCTGGTAGCTCTACAATAACACTCATTACGATTCAACCAGTAAACCATAATTCTACCTTATATAAAAGATATTTAATGTAATGCACTAAGGGGCATGAGAACTCTACCTCTGAACAACAGAAAACTTTTAAGAATTCAAGACGTGAAACAAACTGTTATTGACAAAAGTTTGGTAGAAGACAAATATTTTTCTTCTCACCTGCTGGTGTTGCTGCATCAAGACAAACTGACTCTCCAGCTGTTCCAGCATAAGTTTCTGTGCTGGATTTAGATTATTTCTGTTTGCACGCAGCTGTTCCAAGTGCTGAAAAAACAGCACAGTTCAGAGTTATAAAACTGCATGTGCTTTGCAAGAACTTTCTTACACACAATACTAAAAATTATCCATGTACAGCTGAAAACGTGACTGAGCTTTCCTTTGCAGAGTCAAACATCTTCCCATACAATATTCTGCAACCAAATCTTGCTGCTAGATCTGAAGAGACTTTCTAAGTTATTCAAGTGTATTACTACTACCATCACACTAAAATTAAGTGCACTGGTACCATTAAAAAAACCTGCTTTCAAGTAGGATTAAATAGAATTATTATTGTCATGATACATGTTTTAACATTTATTTGTACTGTGCTATCATGTTATTAATACTGTTCGGTATGAAGTGAATTCAACCTATAGTTACATATGACAACATCTCCAGAAAACACAATCGACAACAACTGATGAATTTAAGTATTTGTTACCAAAAAAAATACAATCTTTGTATTGGTTTTAAACTACTCAGCACATGCCACCATTCTACTAGTATGTGTGCTGCTCTTAAGCAACATGATGGAAATGCTGAACTTGTGGAACACAAAAGCACTATCTCAGAGGTAAGGGGGTGTATGTGGAGATAAGGGCAAAAGTTGGGTTATACTGAAAGTGACAATTTTCTTGATAGTTCTTAAATACTAAGGTACTTCACATCACTGTAAATTGTTAAAAAAAAAAACAAAAAACAAAAACAAAACACAAAAAATCCCCCACAAATGCAGAACCAAAAACAACCACCCCGAAAACAAACCCTAAACAGAAAAAAAACCAACCAAACTAAACCAAGCCCTAAATATAAATCAGGTTTACTTTAGAGCCTTTTGGGTATGCAAGTATTACTCTTCTACGTCCTTCTCATCTCTTTTACTTTGATTATGCCATGCTGGTAATAATGGAACTGAGGCATGAATGCTAAATAAAGCGTAGTTCATTCTGCTTTGAACAACTGTATTTGCAAACTACCAACTAAAATAAATAAATCAAACATTGCATGAAAAAATACTTGAAGATGGCTCATGCCAAATTCCCTGGATTCACAGTAGCTTCCATTCTGAAGGTCCTCTATAGGAGAATGCAGTAAGACTAATCTATCTGTATGATGGTGAAATGGAAATAGGGTCTCTGCAGGAGTGCAAGTACCAGGTAAAAAGAAGCCAAACCCAGCAATCTTCAGTTATTTTGCTTTTCAAAAACATGTCTGAATAGGGTAAGAGGAATCAGAAAGACTGATCTAGCAGAGACAAGTCTGTGCTTCTCTCCAGCACTATGGGCACAAAGGCTTTGTAGGCAGCACTGTGCTTGCTGCAGAGCAATTCAGTGAAACCAACACCCAGCCTCCACCACTGAAATGTTGAAGCCCCAGTGGCTACTGTGCAGCCACAGCCTTTTTCCCTTCTGGCTTTGTTAGCTGAGTCATTTGATGTCTGTTATGTACCATACCCATCCAACCTCTGAGCTGCCACTTCTGAATGCTGACAGAAGATGTGATAAAGGTTTTACTGACCCTCCTCTTGCATTTTATCTGTTTATATATATGCTGGAACTTTATCAAGCTATTGCAACCAAATTCAGTATACCATACTTAGAGAAGCCTATTTAGATACTGCTCAGAGGAGGGAAAACGAGAAACTAAAAAGGGGGGAAAGAGATCAAAATAAGAATGCATGAAGAAAGAGATACAGTGAAAATATCAGGGTTGGAAGGTGAGGGGGTGAGAGTGTGAAGGGAGTGAAATACTGTGCAGCATAATAAAGCCAATACTGTTCATCTAGAGAAACAGCTGAAGAACTATACTGAAGCTGAAGGGAACACTGCTCAGTCAATCAGAATGCTTTCTGTCTCTTCTATATTTCCAAAACAGTATCTGTGATACATAGATATGAGTTTGCAGCTAGGGCTAATTTTCAAAATATGGAATTCCTGCTTTAGCTCACTACAAGCCTGAAGAGACAAACAAACCACCATAACAAGAACAAAAAAAAAAACCCAAAAACCCAAAAATTCCCCACCATGACCCAAACAACCCACAGAAAAACAACACCCAACCAAACACCAACAAAAAAAACAAACAATTGAACACATCAGATCTTGAAAAATACTTTAAAAATACAATCTAGCATTTAAGGTAAATATGACACAAAATATAGGGATGTATTTGTACAACACAACACAGCCTGATATAAGAAGCTACCTCAGAAGAGGAGATTGTTACAATAGTTCTACATCTCCTTCAATATCCTTCACAATATTGCAAATAGCAAAACTCACTTGGCGTACAAGTGTGGCAATTTGCATACCTATCTTTAAAACATCCTAAGAAAAAAGGATTACTGTATGTTCTTACTTTATAAATTACAGAATTCATGCAACATAATTGTTCAGCTTCTGCTACACATTTATTTTACTACAGAACTTATTTCACACAGAGAAGCCATAAATACTAGTAAAATCTGAATGGCACTGTGGGATTTGGGAAGCATTTCACATTAAATTTCAGAAATGTAAAACCTAAAAGAGATGTATTTTCTTAAAAGGAAAAAGGAAACAGAAATATATCGAGGCTTCTGAAGATCTTCCACATACCTACCTGTAATTTCTGTGGTGTCAAGCACCAAGAATGAATTTGTTGCTGTACAGGAGGATGTGACACTGTATGGCCACTGCTCCAAACATCTGAAGTATTCTGAGAGAAAATATTACATTACAATGAGTTACTAGAAAAAGGTCAACACAAGTTTACTATCTTACTTATGAAATAATTAGTAATAATTCCAAGACTAAAAATATAAAAAAAGGACATACTAAAACATGCCAAGTCTCATTCTACTATTCCTGTACAGTATCAGAGTAGTTAACAAAGTAAGTTGAATGGCATCTACTATTATAATGAGAAACAATCAAACTATGTAATTAACTTAAATGTATACTAATTTTAAAGCTGAATATTTAATCTACTGTAATACTATTACGTAATGATGAAACACTTGAATTCTAAATATAAGCAAAGGCAATAGACAGCATGACATGATCGTCTCCCTCTATATCTAGGCTAGCATAGCACATTTTCATTTATACAACTATGATTGCAGTACAGTGCCACCAACCTGCACTGCCTTTATGCACTGCCTGTCTGAACTGTAACCTAATTAACACATCAATGAAACATTTATTTCTTTTTTTAATTCCTAAAAACATTCCCCACCTTGATGCCAAAGGATTAAAACTGGGCACAAATTCTGTGCATGCTGCATTATTCTAATGCATATTTCTGTATGATTTTGGTAGGGGGCTCTTTAGTGCATCAGAATATATACCTTTGTTGGACTAGATGTTCTTTTCCTCTTGGCAGGACTGGTCAGGTCATCTACTTGGCTAGAAGGAATCATGTGTAGTGGCAAGGATTGCTGTGAAATTGGTGTTTGAGTGAGGCCTAGTACAGGTTCAGTATTTGGATGATGAGGTTTACAAGCCTAAGAATCACAGAAGGAAGACAAAAATATGGTTCTATATATTCTTATTTGTTTCTTTTAAATTATATATTTTTACAGCCCACATATATTAAAAGGGCCGAGTAAGTATTCTGAAGCTGATCTCAATAACTGAAAAATCAGTTTCCATATGGTCATCAATGGAGGAATGTGTACCTTTCATGGGATTATTAAACCACTGCAGCATTTCTACTTAAGATGAAATCTTTTAAAATCATGAAAATCCACAAAGGTTCTAAATTGGTACCCCCATATTTCTCCCGTATTATAGGGAGCTGCTTGATCTAATATCCCTTTGCAAATTAATCAAAGGCTTTTCATCAGTAAAAGCCAGTCCTGTGCTCAATAAAATAAGCTTGACCACTACCGATTGTAAAGAACCCTTAAAGCTGGGCACCTGCAGAACATAACCCAACTTCTCACCTGCTGTGCTGTGTTCATGGCACCCTGCCTGGAGGTAAGCTCTGCGGGGATTGGTAGGCTCCATGCCTCCTCAATACTAGGAAGTAATTTAGTTTTATTCTGTAGACTACCTTGTGGAAGGTTACACAACTGAGCCTAGGAAAAATTATGTAAAAAGCAAATTTAACACAAGCCTACTTTAGTAAGAGCAAGTCCATGAAATCTTCCTAAATGCTGTAGCTAATTATGTCTTTAAAGAGAGGACAGATTTAAAATTTGGGATTTTAGAAAGATGCTAAGTATAAAGAGGGTAACCAGAATATAAACCTTTGTGAGAATCAGAACAAAGATGAGCTCTGGACTCAGAGGTCTCATAATTCCTTTTTTTTTCTGAAATTGCAAACAAGAGTGAAAGATAGCGTTGTGTGTTCTCTATAAATGTTATGAGAACTTAAAAATGTAGACAATACAAAGAAAAAAGCAAAGTGATGTAAAACAGTATGCTCTGATTAAATGTGTAAAATAGGACTAATAAGGAATTAATTTCCACTTAAAAATGAAGAAATAAAATATTACAGGCTATGATATGCTTACAATACAGATGAAAACAAGTTAGACACACCACATAAAATTTCAAGTTAAACTTCTGTGTCACTGCTCCCCTCCCCTCTGCTGTGTATTAGGAAGAGTATTTCCCGCCTCTTAACAAGTTAGTTTTACCTGTAAATACTTTATCCGTGCTGCAAGTGCAGAGGTATTACTACAATTTTTGCTCCTAGTTGCATTTAAGTAGCATTTAATGGCATCCTGAGGCTGGTTGCAGGACTCATAGAGTGTGCCTAGGTCCATCCAGGCTGCAGCATGGCCATGGTCCAATTGTACAGCACAGATATAGGCCTGTAAAGCATCCATAGGCTGATTTTGCTGTTGATACAGCACACTGAATAGGAAGATTAGTGAAGTTGAGAATTAATAACAAAGTAAAAATACAAACGAGTCAAATACATACATCCCCTTCAAACCTCTCAATAATCTTTGCCATTATGTAAACCACAGTAACAAGCATAAAAACTATAGAAAACATTTAACAAGCAAAGCCTGTCTGCATATCATATTCAGCATTTAAAACAAACTAAGAAAGCAAATAATTTTTAAATTTAGATTTCACATCAGTTAAATCTGGCAACATGAAAGTGTAACAAAAACAAGATTTATGGTCCCCTTGAGAGCACAAAGAGAACTAAAAAGCTGATGTCTTTATTAATATACAATATTAGTATTGAATTATATATTACTGTATTACCCTGTGTTATTCTTACCCTATAGAACACCATGTATCTGCACTTGCTTCTGATTTATCAATAGATTGCCTATAAGATATAAAGGCATCCTGAACTTTCCCAATACTTGAATAGCACCTGGGAGAAGAAAAAAAAAAAAGAACTTTGGTAATATTTATAGAAGGTAATCACTGAGGATGGCTTGCCAAGATTGATCTGATAAATGTTAAGTCATGCAAACAGATACTCATTTAGATGAATCCAAAACATTTGCTGTTTCTGAATGCCAGCCACGAGCAGACTTAAACATCTTAATCGACATTACTACTGATTTATTTGACAATCACACCATAACTGCTTAAACCCCACCTTAGGGCATTTGTGGAGAAAGGCAAACATACCATATTTTAAAGACTTAAATCTCTCTCATTTATGGTAACTCAGCAGTTAATAAAAACTGTATTTTTTTACAAATGCATAAAAAGGAAATAATTCAGTTACCTATCTCATCAAAACTTCACACCCTGTAAGAAGGGTTACAGAATTATTAAGATATATTGACCAAGATATACTGGTTCCTGAGTGGTTGGGAAGCTTATGTGTGTTTCTCACATCTCGGTAAGATTTCAAGTAATAGAACACAAACCAGCCAGTTTTACTGCATACACAGAGAGTGAAATTTTGTTTAAAAATCTTGCTGTTCCAGATTTTTTACTTCAATATTTTCCACATATAATTTCCAAGGTATTCTGGCACTATAAGCTGAAATACCAGCACTCTGAAGAGAACTACAATTATACCATGGGGTATAAGACCTAACTTCTGAAAATTAAAAGCTTCAAATAAAAACAGTATTAAAAATACATATACAGACACATTTTATCTATAATTTCTCTGCTGGTTATACTGTTTGTACTAAGTTTTCCTCTTGGAAAAAGAACTGGCAAGTTTCAAAACCCATAAACATACAATTTACTCTAGTAAAAAATTAAAATCAAGCAGAACAGTACAGGCAAAGGTTTGCCCAACATGCTACACTCTTGCATCATCTTGAGGCACACTAGGAAAAGACAACAAGGAAATTTAGCAGTGCTTTGGATGGAAACATCCATTAAGTCTGAATACAAAGTTTCAGAAGCTAATTTTAATTACAATTTAACCCAAGTTCCAATAGACACGTTTCCATCCGTCTGCTTATCAGATACAAGAAGACTCTGATTAGGATAACATTAATCATACAACGAAACTTAAATAGGGTGATGGATTTTATTTTTGAGTGCAGGAGGAAGGTGGTGGCAGTGTTACATTTGAAAGGCAGCGTTACATTAACTTGCTGTTCAGTTTGGACAACCACTAGATAGGAAGGAGTAACACAAAGGAATAAATGAAAAGGGAAAAAGAAGAGTGACTGTGCAACACTGTAACCCTGCTCCTTTCCTCTTCTGCCACTGCCAGGTCAGGGACTGAAGGAATGAGAGACAGGAATATTTTTGCTCTGGTCCTCCCTGTAGGATATATGACATTCTTCCACTAGATTTCCTCCATTTCCCGCCCTTGGTTGTATGACCCTAAGTTTCACTCAAACCACATGAAAGCTGTGGTACAGTAGGAGCACGAGTACAAGTACAGCAGCTGCGCACATACTTTATGGAGCCCCAGCTTAGTCCTGCTACTGTGCCAGCGTAAGGCACATGGAACAGAACTACTGAGGAAGAAACAGAATTTCAGTCCAGTAGGTGGTAAGCTTAGATAGATGATTCCTGGCTCGTTTTCCCTTCATTCTCCACACCTGCTCTAGCCCTCTGCCATTCACACTCAGTGACAGTATTCCTCTCTTAGCTCACAGACAGCAGGTTAAAGAGTCCTATCTCAGAGGAACAGCTGGGGGAAATGTAATTAGGATCACAAAACTGGAAGTAGGTTCCAGTTGTAAGTAACCAGAACCTCCAAATCTGCATTTTTTGCATCTTGGAATAAGTTAATTTTCAACTAAGAAATACAATACTGCCTGACAGTATAGAATTAATATAACATGTAAATTTTAGAATGGATCCATTTGATCTACCTTGCTGTCTACTATTTAGGTACAATATATGCTTTTTAGAAATACATGTGCACCTGGTAAATATTTGTATTTTAGTGGAAAAACTGGTTTGGGATTAAGAAGGGACATTTGAGAAAATAAAGAGATAAATAATTGTGAAAGGGGTATGAAGAAAAGAAAAGAAAATTCCAGAGCATTTACCAAAAAAAAGAGAGAGAGAGATGTAGTAGAAGGAGGAACAGGTAAAACCAGATCGGGCAGATCATATTACTGTGAATGTGCAGACAGAACAATAACTACAAACAAAGCTGGACCACTTGGGTAACATAACTCCATCTCAACTTTAAATCCACATTCCCCCTTTATTTTTTATACTATAAATTTATACTAAATTCATGTATTTCCAGAAAATCAGACTTCAGTAGATACATACATCCTTTCTCTTCATTTTTCCTCTGAAAGTATTAAGAAGAAAGGCAACATAAGATATTCACCATAATGAATACCCCCAAAAATTTTAAAAACAGAGTTAAAGAGTCTAGAAAGTCACTTCTCACCTTCCAAGGAAATACCAGGATTGACCAGAATTTGGATCTGCTTCTAGAGATTTCTGAAGATACTGTATAGCGTAGCTTTCCTTGGTTGCCTTGTCTCCAAGCTGATCCACGGTGTGATGCATCCAGCCTACAGAAAGAACCCATAAATGGCAAAAGTGAAATTCCCTTAGACCATTTAGTGCTTTGGTAGAGCAGAATATTCATGGAATAGCTCTTCTTTAAAAACAGGACTATTGAACAATAGTATCATGTATATATTGTGAATGAAACTTTTAAAACCTTTAGAACTCTATACTATGACTGCAGGACAAAATAACCCCAAATCAAAGTTACTTTCATGTACCTTTAAAGTGGGGGTTTGTTTTTTTTTGTGTGTTTTTTTTTGGGTGGGGGGGTGAGGTTTGTTGGTTTAAGCAATTTTCTACAAGGTTAGTAGTATGAGTATGAACTGCTCAATCTCTACTATAGAAACTTAATCTGAAAATCTCAACTCTTTCCTCCTCTAGGCACAGATACCTTCCCTGGCACTGAAAAAATGTAATTTCCCCTGTCATGCACATCAATTCTCTGTATATTATATTTATGCCCTTTATTCTAAATCCTTGTATTTATCCCATATCTACATTTGGATAGTTCTTCAACAGAACATTGGTAGGGGGTTTTCTGTCTCCATTTAAATTGTCATTTCAGCTTCATTGCTACAACATCCTTTCCATTTGCCATGACAAATGTGATCACCTCTCATCTACATAACAAATTCTGATGAAAAGATCATTTTATTTTCTCATATAACCACACATGATATTCTCTCAAATGCCTTTTTTCTTTCTTTTATTACACTAAATAAATTATTCATCCCCACTTTAAAGGCCTCCCACAATCCATGCTCCCATATAATCTTTTACATGCTATTAAAACACATCTCAGCTCTAGCACTAATGCAAGACTTGGTTATGATTTTAAATAAAACACCTTCATCATCCTCATCTGTTTCTTTGCTTAGATTGAATTCCATTGAGCAGTCACAAAAGCATCTCTCTGCTATTCATATTATGAATAGAAGGAAATTCTTTTATCAGGCTTGCTAGAATCACTATGTACTGCACTGGTCAGTGATGGACTGCTGTTTGCTTAATCTCCACGTATTTCTTAAGAATCCACCCCTTTTCAGCCAACGTTTGTAAAACCAAAGATGGGACAAGGCATTGTCCCTATGTTTTCAGTGTTCTGTCTGTAAGTAATCCCTTGCAGAACACTAATTTCATGAAGTACCCAAGGTTTGTGTAAAGTTTTAGTTACATAAAGACCCTGTACTACATGTCCATTTAAAATCTACAACTACGCTCATCACCCTCGACTTAACCTTTTTGAAATGGTAATACCACTCAGAATATCCAGATAGGATTCAGATCTCATCTGAAATGCTAGATTAAGTAGGCAAGACTAAGAATTGGACTGATGAATATTTACAGCCTTACTTCACTCTCTGCAATTAAGCCATACCTTAAATATTTCAGCCAACCTGTTCTTTATTTTTTCTTTTTAATTACATGAGGTTATAGTCTGTTAACAGTCACAGCAACACTTTTGCAAATGAAAGGCAAACAACTTCTAAAAGAAAAACCTATCTATTGAACAATTTTTTTGTGGGGTGCTTTAAGAAGTATCTTTCGCAAATTGTGGTCAAAAACAGAAGTCTGAGTATTTCCTGGATTGCAAAAAATGGCAAGTGGTTACAGTGCTGAAAAAAAAGACTACTTTATCTTGTTCACTACACAATACAAAACATACTGAAACACAAAGATCAGTAATTTTTGCAGAGACATCATTTAGTGTTGACCCCTCAGTGCTGCTGGGCCAAGGGTTGGACTGGATGATCTGTGAGGTTTCTTCCAACTGCATGTATTCTGTGATTCTATGACATATATGCAACTTTCTTTCATGGACTTTATAAACAAGCTATGATCTTGATTCAGACCTCAAGTCACTGAAGTTCTTAAGCACACATTTGTTTTAAGTAAAAACAAGGTGTTTATGGTTACCAGAACACACCTACAAAACTGCTGTATATTAAGTACAAATGTACCAGTTGTAATGCCAGGCAAATCCTGAGATAAAGGTAATAGTTCAGGGATTATAAACAAAGGTAAAAAAGACATTAAACAATTTCTGATTCTTTGGAAACTGTATGGTATTGTCTATTTGCTGTTTCATCAGAAGCTTGTGAACTAGAAAGATAAAACTGTATCTTCGTACTGAGGTTCACTGATAAAAACAGTGAGTCTATTTCTAGGAGACAGAAATGAGAACCAGCAATCCTTATCTAGTTTCACTACTGAAAAAGGGGTTGCTTCCCAATTTTATCTTCCTGTGCAGGAAGTGAAAAAGTCAGAGAGAGGGTGAGGGAGAACAAGCGAAAGTTTTTTACTAGAACAGCACAAGTAAAGGAAATGGGATCTCCTCATGCATAAAATGAGGAACGCTCAGAAAGAGGGCAACGGAAAAAAAAAACCTGGTTGCAAGACCTAACTCAAGTTCTCAACTAGCATACTAACTACTCTCCCACTCTTGAAATATTTATAACCTAAAAAACAAACCCACAGATTTTGTCCATACTTCACAAATGTTCCAGGCTCTTTTCCAGGTCTTTACAATTTAATTGGTAACAAATGCCTGCGTTGCCTCCACAAGAGAATGTGCTAGCCCAGCACAATTATGCTTATTAATCACTTTGATGCTGAACTTGTGGCAACTGCTTTTCCCCAGTAAGTATCATCACCTCCATGGTCTCTGAAGAGATAAGTCCCATCCTATTTTAGCATCTCATGGTATCTCATCCAATTATGTGGCTACTACCTAAGAATGAGAGTGTTTGGGACCCTCTACGCAGATGCTTACATTGTTCTTACACTCTGATTTATGCAACTGCTGAGTACAATTGGAGGAAGAAAACCCATACAGATCAGATCTTCAGTCTCATTAATTTGATGCAATTTTAGGAAAAGTGGTGAAAAAATATCCTGCCTGGAAATCAAATGATGTGGCACCAAAAAAAAAAAAAGAAACTGCTCTTATCCAACTGTACAAATCTGACTGTGAGGAGGAAGTTGTTCACCATGAGAGTGGTGAGGCCCTGGAATGGGTTGCCCAGGGGGTTGGCTGGGGCCACTTCCCTGGAGGTGTTTGCAGCCAGGCTGGATGAGGCTCTGTCCAGCCTGATCTAGGGTGGGGTGTCCCTGGGCATGGCACGGAGGTTGGAACTAGATGATCCTTGTGGTCCCTTCCAACCCTGACTGATTCTATGATTCTATGACTGTTACATCTACCTGAATGAGCCAGCATGCATCAGCTGAAACAGACATGCATTTATTTGAGAGTCACTGAGCTCTCCACAGTGATCTGCCTTGGAAACCAGCAACAGAAGCAAAGATTTTCATAATTCTCTCACAAGACAAATTGCCTGAATTTCTATTCCTGCTCAATAAACATTAACCAGCTACAAAAAAATAAACAAAAGGCATTGTCATGCCAAAATGATTTCTCTGCTGGATTTAAAAAGGAAAAAAAAAAAAGAGAAGAGTTAAACATAGAAGCACAAATCTATTTTGATTGGGTTTTGCCAATAGTATTCTGGCAGATGGCAGGTATTTTCTATTGTTCTTCCTAAGCAACAGTGCACCATCCAGACTACGCTTCCTGAGGAGGTGTTTTTATTATCAGCTGCTAGAGACTAAACCTGAGATAAACACTATACTTTGATAAATATCACTGTTAACAGCAAAGAATAAAGAAAATGGCATTATTCCTTGAATGTTCTGGTTAAGACCACTCTGTCTCTTTTTCTACATAGAAGCTACCCATACTACAAAACCATGCTGACTAAAGGGAGCTCTTATTGCTAGTGCAGACCTGTGGCACAGTTTTATTAAACCATGTGCCTCTGCTTCTGTTCTGGCAACATACATCAGAGTTGTAAAAACACTGGTTAGCTATTTTGGGACGACTATTTTCCATTGATCAAATGTATAGCCTTTCTGGATGAAATTGCTAACAACATGTATTAGGTGGGATAACACCAAGATACAAAAAAAAAAAAAAAAAAAAAAAAAAAAGGAGGATATTTAAATATAAGCAACACTGTTATGTGACAGGAGAAAATATCAAGATATCAGCACTCAAGAGTTCTGCAGCAGACTTCTCCAGCAGTCTCATTTGTGATTTCAGACAAGAAAATCAAAAGCTAAAGAAATTGCCCACTCCAAATCTAGACACAACCTGCATTGCAATAAAAGCAAGCGCTGTGGCCATAACTTAGTGCCAGTTGCTAATCTGAATTAATTTACCACTATGTGAAGGGAGGGGAAAAATAAAAATGGACATAATCAGGCTAAATTAATATTCAGAATAATAAGTTAAGTGAAGAACATGGAGAAAATGAATGAAGAGGTTTTGCCCTGGGTTGAATTATTTTAACAAAATGTTCTGGAAATAGTTTTAAAAGAACAGAAGTAATTTATCCTACCCACACCACTAGAAATTTGGCCTTCTAGAAATAATAAAAATGACAAAAAAAAAAAAGGGGGGGGAGGAAAATATTTTTCACTTTTTATATATTTCCTTTCATGTACTCTGATGATAGGCATTTTAGTTGCAGAAATTGGTTTTCACTACATACAACATGGTTAAAGAGAAAGATAAGATCAGTTTTTCCTTTCCCATGTTCTTCTGTTCTGCAACAGAGAACATTTTGGTTTACTGCATTTAGCCTAAATATTCAATGCATGTACTCAGAGGCAGGACGGAGAATATGGAATTCTAAAAGCTGCGCTCCTCTTAAAGCAAATGTCCTCATTGCCTGTGATGCACACTCTTCATAGCAAGTCTAAGGGCTTTTAAATATTTTATATCTAATTAAAATATTTTACTTCCTCTCTTATCTACTTAATTATCTATTGTTATGCATTCTGGTTTGGGTGAAAAATCTCACGTATCATACATAATCAGTGTCTAAGACTCACTTCGGAAACAGAGCCTTAAGAATCACTGCTGAGGGTGAAGATGGAGAAAGAAACACATAGGAAAATAAAAGCTAATTTTACATACCTAACTGCTGTAAGACAGTTGCTTTTACTTGTGCAGGAAGGTTTTCGATCTGCAAAAGCTGTTCATAAGCTTCCTTTGCAGAGTGATACTTTCTCTGCAAAAGGAAAGAAGTACATGGATTAATCATAAAAGCTTGCAACCGATCACCAATAGCAACGATTTCACAGCACTGACAGCACACAAGCACATTGACAAAAAAATTCAATTTCTTTTTTTTTTTGCATACAGTGCATATGAAAGGCTTCAATGAGTTACACATTTATAGTAAGAGAATAACTTTCATAGATATAGTATTTAAATTTACTACTTAAAATTGAGGGAAATCTGCAAATTATTAAGATTTGGTCAACTTCTCATACATGCATTATACTTCTTACACTATAATGAACATACTGCTTTTAAGGTGAATGCTTGAGTACATGTCTACACCTGAAAAAAAGCCTATTCCTCCCAGGAAATTGGTAACAAAGATTAAGATAATTGCTAGTTGGTGGCTGGTACTATTTTGCCTCTCTTTCCTTTTGTATATTTGAGCTGCCTTTTCAACAGGTTTTTACTGTCCTCATGTAAGTCTCACTGTGTATGGAATTAAAACATATCCATGGATTATGTCTAGAGACCAAAGGTCTCTCACCTTATTGTTTGTTACACAGTTAAGAGTTCTTCAAGCATGGAAACATTAAATTCTTAACTCCCTATATGAACATGTCCTGGTGTAGACAACACAGTTCCAAGTTAGGACTGTGGTACATTGAATTCTCAAACAATCTGAGCTGTTTTGTGTATACTAAAGGTTAAGACTTCTTGACAGATTTTTTTCTTTTTGCAGTAATGTCAGCATTTATCTTCATGTTACCCTAACAGTAATTGTTTGACAGTGAACGTATTTTAATTGCTTAATTCCTCTGTACCTCCTTTCCACAAAAGTCTAGGAGACATAAATGCTGAAGTCTGTTAGCAAAAGCACTTTTTTCTTTTTAACTTTCTAAAATGTATGAATAAAAACGTTCTTTCATATAACACTGGACTTCCATCTGGCACACTAGAATAAATGGGGCCACCTAAAATCAAGGGATCATGATTTAATTACATTATTCAGCACTGACAACTGGTGTTTTAAAAGGGACAATTGGGAAGATGACTGTAAACAATATAAATACTTATTAGAAGTCAAAATGTTATTTAGTTCTTGAGCTCTCACAATCACAAAAGACAACTCTGTTGATTTTTAAAACCTTATTCTAGTCAGGAAGAAAAATTAAAGCAGCAATTACATACTTTCAAATGGAACAAGGGGAGGTTGGTAGAAAAGATTTTTAATTGGTGTTCATGAAATGTAGACAACTGGTAAGAAAACAAATAATACAAATAAATAAAATATCCATGTCCAGCAAAACAAAAACAATCAGGAAAAGAAACTGTAATTTAGCATTGGGAAAAAAATTCGTAGTTTATGACTAGGAAGGATAAGCAAATGAAGAGCAGTTCACTGTACAGCATGACAGCAGTGGCAGCAATCCAGATGTCAAAAAAACAAGTATTAGTACCTAACATTCACACTTTGAAAAAGAAGTTTACAGATTTGGGAGGATTGAGAAAAACCCATTAGAATAGGTGTGTTTTGCAGATTTAGAGTATTTTATACTTTTGGTTCTGCTACATTATTCATTGCCTTAAAACATTACAGAAAACTGTCATAATATCCACATTTGGGTTTATTTAGGTATATTAATTCCAAAGATCCAAAGTCCTTGACATTTGGCTGTATCATGAATGGTCTCAAATGGGAAGGGGGAAAGTGACCCAGACCAACAACTTCCTCTACACACCATATAAGCTCCCATTCTGAATAGCTAGAGGGACTCCTGCTGCCACAGATGAAATAATAGAAACCAGCATTAAATACCATGAAAAAACACTGCTAACTCATCAGGCTATTCTCTTTTTCAGAAGCTGGCAACCCATCATTTAAACTCCAGTACTCTGAAGGTACATAATTAAGAAACAAATTAAATTCTCCATTTATTATTAGCAAGTAAAAAATTTTTGAATGTATGGAGATGTTCAGAAAACTGCACCCCTCTGTCATCTAAAAGAATCTAGGCAACCAGTCTGCATCCAAAAAAAATCTCTTTGTTGTTGTATTAGAGGTCAAATTTCAGACAAGAAGATACTCCTCCCAACCAGAACTGGGAGACAAACCAAATCTAATGGCAGAATGCATTGAAATGTTTTTTCTCTTACAGTATTAATGGTGCCACTGCCTAAGATTGTAGGACAGAAAGTATAGCTTAAAGCAACTGCAACACTGGTCACCTAATTATATAAGACACCTGACATGGTGATCTGGTGTCCAGCTTTCTAGTTTACTCTAGCAAATCAAAAGTACCAACACACTGAGGATGCTTTTTATATAAACATGTCAAATACACTCCAGCACTCTGAATGAAATCTGGATGATGGCCAGGTAAGAACCGTAAGAGTTCTTAATGCTGTTTTGGAATGGGGGATGTCTGTGTATCTTTGCACAGAAAAAAAACATTCAAAAGAGTATCTTGTTTATAAATTTTATGTCCTTCATCTATATAAACACCTAAAGTAATTTTTCACCATAACATCAAAAGACAACTCCCATGCTATCACATTATTTTTCAGCTGACTGAAAAAGAAGTTTGTGTGTCATGCATTTTCAAAGTTTTTGTTTTCACATGACTTCCCCTTAACTCAGTTACCTATAAACACAATGTAAGGACATACAACCTCCACTATAGGCCAGACAGCCAAATAACAAATATACAATAGCTACTGCAGTAGTTACTTGGTGTTAATTTACTTATACTCTGGAAGCTCAGTAGTTGTTCTGTCATTTCCCAAAGAATACAAGTTTAAAAAACAACTCTGTGGTAGGATTTCATATAGAATTACTAACACAGCTTTACGTGCTGTTGACCTCAGACCAAATGTTTGTCACATCAGTTCAGTGAATTTTGAAAATTTCATGTCAAATACATTTAGAAGGCACTTGGCAACTGCCTAGATTCATACATGTTTGAGACTGTGTATGAGAAACAGTATGAATATAATTGGGGAAACTACATATTGTTACAGCTATATATAACTTTTTAAATACATCTATACTCTTATAAAAGAATGCTACTTAAAATTATGTTCAGGGGGATTTTTTTGCACTTAATTTGGGAGACTAGCACATATGTAAGCTGATTAAAATAGCTACTCCATTTTATACCACATCAGTCCACATACAAAGTATTTTTAATTTAGCCAAAGCAAAGAAATGTTTCTTTAGTGATTCAAGAGTTAAACCTTTACAAAAGCATCTTTACAATTTGAATTCTGCAGACTGATTATATCTTACAGTCAGAAACTCAACCATGCTTTATATGAAAAGGAGCTTAAATCTTACCTGGATTTCATATAAGTGAGCGATGTGAAACTGAACTGTAAGGTGGGAAAACAAAAAGTATTACTTTTCATAAACAACAACAATTAAAACATGTTTTCTTTTAAAGCAAGGGATAAACATGGTTTTGAATTTACCAATGCAAACCCAAGATAAGTTTCATTTTGAAGATACAAAAAGTATTTGTTTACACTGATATTTTACACTTGGAGAATGAACACATATCCTGCCATGGCTTTGAGACTGCAAAAAAATATTGCAGAAAGCAGTCCACATATTTTACTTGTATTCTCCAACACAGAACCCATTAACCTTTCAGTAAACTTGGCAATAAAATCTCTTTAAGCAGAGATGCACAGGAGAATGCAGGTAATATTTTCTGTACATAACTTGAGTTAGAAATATTGATTTATTTTTATTTTGATTCAACTGCCAAGGAACAGACAGGCTGGATTACAGAACAGAAAACTGCATTATAGGCTGCCAGCTTTATACTGGATCTTAGGTGAGTTGTTTTTCAATTTTTCCTTTTTTATGAATTTTCTCCTGTTAAACCAAACTAAAATCATTAGATTGTATTCTGATCATTAAGCTAAAGAATCTTAAACTCCTCATACAAACTGCATAGAATGACATAATGCTAGGAGATCTTGGAGGCAATTGCTGCCTGGAAAGTGAAAATGAAAGTTGCTCAAGAGCAAAAGGGGAGAGAAAATTATCCTCATGCTGCTGAGATCATTAAAGATAAGGTGGACCGCATGATCTCTAAGGCTTGAGAACTGCTAACCTAAAGTAGCCACCAACTGGTAGTTAAACCTAGCTGAGATTAATGTAATCCTTGTTCTGATTTGATGAGTAAAGAAAAAAATCCTCTAAGACTTTTGCCTGATGTTCTTGAGTACTGCAATTAAGAAAATACCTGTGCTTGAGCAAGGCTAAATTTATTTCAATTACACAGATTTCTTTCTATTGAAGCTACATAATAGTGTTACATAGAGGTCTGCACAGGTAATTTGAAGTTCCAGGGTTTCCCTCTGGGCCATACAGAAAGACAAAAGCTCTCTCTGCACTGCTTTGTCCTTCACTATAAAGGTAGCCTAATGCACTTCAGGAACCAGGTCATCATCTAAAACTTTAATAAACTTTTTGTGTTCCTTTCTAAAGAGCATTGAACACCCTCAGGTTCACTACACCACCAAACTTCACTCTGTACTATTAAAGAAAAGCCTCTGCTTTGTTTCAACAGTTCATTATGTAAAAGAAAACAAAACTCTTATTTTTTGCCCCCCACTCACAGCAAAACTCCTTTCATTGTGAAGTTACAAAAAGGAAGTCATGCCATGCAGGAGAATGAAATTAAAGGTGTTGTATTGGAGACTGCCTAAATAGAAATAAGACCTGCTTAGCATTCGAACACCCCTGCTACCAATACACTCACTGTAATGCTGCTATTCATCCTGCCTTTAGAAATGCAAGGGAGAGGATTAACTCACTTTATGTGATGGTACCCGACACCCTAGGTCAGAGTACATGGTTCACCTCTGGCTAAGTAGTACAACAGAACTTGACAAAGTCCCTCATTCCTCTTCACTCTCTTCCTCTAGATGTTTTTGGGGTTGTCAGCCACCACGCACAAGGCTGTAAGGCAGTAAAGCCTTTTACATGGGGCCACACCTCTGCACAGGTTTCGGGGACAGAGGGGATTGTGCGGGGTTAGGAAAAACCTTACAAAAATTCAGAGATAACAGTGAAAACTGGTAACGTCAGTGAGAAATAGCAAGAACTAATTAAAAAATATTAGAACTTTAATAGAGATGATCACGCAACAGAATTTATTGACTTAGGAAGATTCCTGCCAAAAAATTTTACTGAATTATCTGTGCCTGCTCCTGGTAAGTAACAAAGCTTTGGAGAAAACCTCTGTAGCACGGCTGGCTCCTTGGTACCATCGCAGCTAGCAGTATCACCATGTAAACAAACCCCCTTTAATTACCCTTGCTGACAAAACATTCACAAGTCCATTCAGTTCTGAATTAAAGAAACAAATAAATACTTTTAAATACTTTATCCAGTGCTTCCAGGGTTAGACTTGGGAAGTTACTTAAGCATGACCAAGAGCAGTATGGAGATATCTTAAAAACTGAGCAAGTGATTTCCCTCACAACTGTCTGCCTTTTAATTCTTAGACTCCATAACATGCAGGAACATATGTCATTCTTGCACACAATGCCACCAGCCATGGATAAATAAATACCTGCAGCATGCCCTGTAACAGCCTGCAGTATATACTGCATATAATAGGTCATAAGAGAGGAAAAGATTAAATGTTAACCATAATATATAGTTGGTACTTAATAAAATGGATACTCAAATTAGGTATTGCACTTTTTCTTACTTCAACAGTGTAAGACTGATGCTGAATTTCAGATCAACAAATTTAAATGGCATTAAAATAATCTCTGAAAGATTATCAAGATGCCACAAAGCATTAAATAATTAAATATGTTCCATGGCACAAGCACTATTTTATAAATAACTAAATGAACAGTCAAATAGCATGTTTCCTTCAGAACAATTAATAAATTAGGTCTTTTATTGCATTTACTAACAAATCCACAATTCCACTGGACTGTCTCCACTGACAGATGGAGACAGGCTTTGTAGTCTCCCTCTCTTAGTATTGATTGTCTTGATTTTGAAGGATTGGTTCATTAAAAATGGATATGGCTGTAAGACTAAGACTTTTAAATAAAATAACAACAAAATAAATGGAAATACTTAGAGGTTACTTACTTTCAGCATTAGACAAAGTGCAGGGATTGCAGTCAATCAACGCTAACTGAAAATGCTGGGGAAAAAAAAGAAGAATTTGTTTTTCAAACAAAGCAATATTAGCACTTCAGCAAATTACTAAGAATAAATCAATTTTGTACTTGAAAATCAGTACTGCATTTTACCATGTGTCTTAAAGAGAACTATTTTTCAATTTCTGTTCAAGTGTTTACTAGAGGAAAGTTTGGGGTTTGTTTATTACAGATGCCATCAGTGCTGCTACTAATGTAAAACAGCAACAGTCATCTCCACAAAACAACTGAGACAGCATCTGTAAGAATGATTGTACCAAAGAAATGGTCAAAATTGGAAGATGAAGCTTTCCTCGGAACATACAGTTGGGAATGTTGTTAACACCACCTCACAGCCTAATGGAGATAAACACTGAAGCTCTCAAACTGTCTAGCTAAAAGAACAGAATACTCTCCCTTTAAATATCATTATCTGAAATCTCTTAAATTTATCACTTGTCAAAAAGCACTGAAAATGAGTAACTTTACATGAGAACATGAGTTCATTAAGTTCTTGTCATTATGTTCTTAAGTTCTTGCATTCTCTCCTCCAGGTATTAATTTTGGTTCAATTAAATATTAAAGCTTGTTTATTTTAATCATTTTTCCTCAAGAGATACAAAAAAAATCTTTTACAGAATTTTGTATTCTGAGGGTTTGAGTCAATTACTTCACTGTTCTAGAAAGAAGATCACAAAAGCAGAGCAATGAAGTCTGTCTGCCATAAAGTCTGGATGTGAGCAATCACTTCACAAGTGTCTTGCTAATTCAGTGATCACTGTTTACAGCATGTTAAAATGAATGGAAGAGGCATACAAACTTCAGTGCCTCTGAATTTTTCCAGTAACTCTATAGAAAATTCCTACACAATGTACAGTTTGGATTACCATACTAATTCAATCCAGAATAAGGCCTAGGAATATAGTAACCTAAGAGACAGATTATAAAATAGTGCTGTTAAATACAGTTATTTACAAAACACAATTTCAGGTGACTTCCAATACACAAAACATTACTGATGCTTTAGCATGTCTTGTTAGCACAAAAATGCTGGTTCAGCTATGCCTGTTCAGGACGTCAAACTAGGTGGCATCAGGACCTGATTAGTGTAGCTGCAAATTTGTATTTTAAAAAGTCCTTTATTAATGAATGTATATGCCATTCACTTCCACTGTTGTCATACTCAGACCTACTAGATACTATATAAATTTTCTTCATAGTCAAACATAATAGCTCATGTACAGCATGTCTCTGTAACAGACATCCCAAAGATTTATAAAAATAGTTTAACAGATCACTGTATTTCTAAACAAACATTTTAAATATCAAAAACAGTAGAAAATGAATGCATTACCCATAGCAAAGCATGAAAAAAAAAGAACGCTGATGCTCTCATGAGCTCTGCAAAGCACACAGTGATGCAACTTAACTCCTCACTGATTCTACCATGATTTGTAATACAGAACAGCTTTATAGAATTAAACAAACTTGAGCTGAGTAACACAGATTTCTGATTTTCTAATGAACATTTTAACAATCTCATTCCCAAGAGAGCACAGAAAACAGTGAGCTAACATATACATTACTTGTGAAATAGCTTTTTAACCTTAGAGTAAGCATTAACCATAGCTTATAAAAATTAAACAATAGCTTATTTATCTGCTTAGCCTGTTCGTTTTTGTAGTGTTCAGCAGTCAGAGAACTTAAAATCTTCCTTCACTTACATTGCAATGCAGGTTGTGTGCCTCAGAGACACCCTTTAGTCGGTTACCATAGTGACTCTACTAAGCAGGCAATTAAAAAAAAAAAACTACCAAAAAAACCTAAATAAAAATAAAATGCTTTACTTCATATTGCATTTTGTCTTAAAAAAAAAGGAATGGACCTATATACTTCGGCCTGTAAAATGAGTAAACCGATCTAAATGGTACAAAATCCTCTTTACACAGATGTGTCATCTTCCACTGTCACTAACAATTAATATAAAACGATAAAGCTGAAAGGAACAGATTTGCCCTCACCTAGCAATGCTATTATAAAAAATAAGTAGATCTAAAGAGAAACGATGGACAACTGCTCTGTAATAGCTTCTCAGAGGCATTTTTGCAGTGAAACTCACTGAGAGAAAGCAGGCAGCCATGTAAGAAAATCTAACCATTTAAATTTTTTAATATGCTGGTAGTATCGGCACCGTACAGTAAATGAAGGCAGGAATATTCTCAGTATAGCCTCCTAAAAATTTACATTCTTACTGCTACATTAGCTGACTTTTAAATTTCTAAATCCTTCCTACGAAATTTCTGCTTGCCCTGTTCACTAAGCTACACGCAGCAAAGAAACTGATAAAACCAAGCCTTTAACTACCGCCAAATAAAGCATTTGCACTGAACAACTACCGCAAAGCAACACACAGAAAACCCAGAACCTTTCACACCCAGAACCTTTGAAATGCACACACGCTAGCAAACCTACACCTCTTGCCAGATAAATAATACATGGCTCCGGTTAAGGATGCAAAATCCGACACAAAAAAGCATGCATGCACTCTAACACATAAATCTCATCAGCCAAAAGCAGATCCACTAATCACAATTACCAGCGCTACCCCCCTCCCCCCCCCAAAAAAAAAGTTTTAAAAATAATAATTTCCAATTTCCATTTCTGCAACAAACAGAAGCAGCTAGCAAACATCTGCACCTCTCTCAAATATTGCAGTACTGAAGCTGGCTACTGCTGTGTGAAATAGTTATTATGCAGGAGAGGCCGCTGCAGTTCAGAGACGACATACAATACCTCAAGGCAGACAGCAGTCTATAGAAATTCAAATCCTGAGTAAGAGGATTTACCTAGAAGGCAGTGCTCTGAATGTTAAAAAGTAACAGACTCTCCTGAAGAGCTGCAGTTCAAGTTCAAGTCATAATACACCTTGATTTGTAGCCATCTGTAATTGCACGATTATCTACAGCCTATTTTGTCTCCTCTGGAGTCCTTGACTTGCCTCTGACTGTGGAAATAGTATCAAAGCTAACCTTTGCAAGGACTAAAGGCACTGCAGATTGCATATAAACAGAACGGACGAAATCATTAGTTCTGGTAGTAAAGGAACGGTAATCTGACACAAACCTAGGTAACTTAGTATGTTTTAGGTAACTTAGTATGTTTTCACCACTACAACTAACACCAATTCTCCTAAAGAAATGAGTCCTTTACAATTTAAGAGGCAAGTACTTGGGAGGTTTTTGTTGCTTAATCAATGAATGTCCAAACCAAAAATAACCATTTGCTTCTTAGTGCAGGATTTTTCAGTACTGTCTCTGTTTACATCCAAGCCAGAGACCTCAAAATAGTGATTCTACTGCCTCCTCCTTGCGAGGATGACATTAGCAAGCTTAATAGATGCCTGCTCTGCACTTAGCAAGAAAGGCAAGCCATCATTTGAAACCTGACAATCCTCACAGACTTACCATGAAGGAAAGCTCCATCATGACTCAGTAAAATTCTGTCAGGAGATGGCTTTTTCTGCCTATGTGACCTAGGTGTGATGCCTATATTCCTCAGAGCAGCCTTTGTTCAGATAAGTAGGGCACAGAAAGCCTTGTGTAATCAGCTGTGGCAGAGCGCCAAGCCTCCATTTGCCAGCCGTGTTTGGGGCCAGGGGAGAGGGTCAGGAGAGGACACGCTACATGTGCAGCTACATCAGCTCATTGCTCCATTCTCCACTGTCCTCTGAATTTACAACAAATTCATCTTGTAAGAAGATGAAGGTTCGTGTAAGTGTTAACAGTCACTTTCGTCCAACACTCAAGAAAACTCCTCAAGACTGAGGGAAAATCTAACACAGACAGGGACAGAAGAAAGCTGCCTGAGGGCAGAAAAAACACATAGACACATCAACTGAGTAACAGAAGTATATTCAGGAGAATCTGGTTTGCCTAGCTGCAAGTGAAATACTCTTTTAAAACAGAAAGACCAGAAAAGCAGCATTTTTATTAGCCTAAAGAAGGCTGCAGCTGAATTTACTGACCAACATCTTACATATTGCAATGCAGTGATTTTCACAAAGCTATCTCAATACTCCTTGTTGCCCTTACGTTTTAGCATTATTTGTGCAGCATCACCATTTAGCTGGTGCTCTGTTACAAGCCTGCAGGACTGCCGGCAGCAACAAACCATCACAGGGAAATGGGATGACCGGAACCTTGTCCCTCCTGTTGTGTCATCAGCATCACCACAGAGCTCTGAGCTGAGGTCATTTCAGGACACGCAGCATTCTGCCTCCAACCTACACAGCCACCCAGGCTGAACAGAAAGAACAGCCTAATCGTTGCCGGTTATCTGTGGCTACCTCGCCAGGCCACCCAGCTAGCTATTATTGTGTGCCCAGAATGCAGCCTAGCAGTTACAGCTAATAAACCTGGACCAAGACACCTCTCACAAATGATGCATGCCAGCAGCAATACTCATGACTGGCTTGAATGAGCAACTTCCAACTCACTATTTCTCACAGTTTGCTCTTCCCCCCTTCCCACAATTACAAAAGATGCCACACAGTATGTTAATTTAATTTTAGTGTTTTCTCCTCTTCCTAATCATGACACACCTAGTTTTCTTTTAAAGGAAAAAAAAAAAAAAAACCAAACAAACAAAAAAACAAACCCCACTCAAAACCCCAAGCAAAACAGAGACAACAGAAAATACCCTTTAGGCCACTAACTGTGATCTGTGACCCACTGTCAAAGCCAGAAGTGCTAGTAACACTCTTGCTGTGCTAAAACACTTTTGATGTTTTCACTTCTCTCATCAAAAGCACATGCAAACCCTGAAGACTTGAGAGCAATTTCATTCACAAATGCAGTTTTCCATCCACCCCCATTTTAAACTAAAATAATCTTGCATTCCACAAAATATTGTTTAGGGGAGCGACCTGAAAACTTGGATATTCACCTTAAAATAGCTAAAACCCCTTTGTTTGTTTTTTCATTTGCTGGGCTTTCTTTCAGGTTTTTTTGGCTTTTTTTTTTTTTTTCCTTACTTCAAAATGTCACAGATTAGTTTTTGCTAGAAATAAACAATAAACAAGACATAAAAAAGCAAAACTTCTCAAAAACTGTATGTATTTTGACTAGCTAACTTTTCATTATTAATGTAAAATAAAGACATTAAGTTTTCAAATCAACATCTCTACGTTTTAAAAATTACTAATCTGAGCACATGTGGGAAGAACTAGGTTGTAGAACAGCACTTGAAGGCTTAAAATCACAAAAAATATATTTATGAAAGTGACAATGTATTACTGAGAAAATAAAAAAATAATTAATAGTATGTCTGTAACAGCTACACACTGGCATATAATAACTGCAGCAGATAAAATATCCTTCATAAACATATATAGAGACAGGAGAATTATTTAAGTGATGTAGAAGTGTCTGATTGACTATAAATAATTACTTTGAGCTGTTCATCTGTATGTAATTTTTTAAAAAACATATTTTATGCATATTCATGCCATTCATGCATAATTCCCCCCCCCAAAATTCTAATTCTTTCACTGCCTTTTTCTTATCCTAACATAAGCAGTATGTCTTAACATTACTAAAAAATGAGAATCTTTAGAAAAATAATTTTAAAATTAAAATGATATTTAAATTAATGATTTATGGGCAAGATCAAAGCATAGGCCTGAAGCAAGCTACCAGCATAGATGCTTTGTGTATAATTAAAAAGGATAAAATTTCTAGAAGTGAAAGGCAGAACCAGTATTTCTGCTAAAAGACAGATAATTGAAAACATGAGAAATTTATTTCTCATTCTTCTAATGTTTTTGTTGCTGGGCACAGGATGCATCTACAATCCTTAAAATCCCGAATTACAACATAGCTTGGTTTGCCATAAAATAACCTGCTCATGTCCAGAGCCCCTGCTCACCACTTACTATGAAAAGAAAAACCAAAACAAACTCAAACAGTCCACCGGCAAAAAAAAACATTCCAAACAAAAGCAAACAAAACACTTCCCCACTAAACCAAACCCACAGAACATCTCCCACCCACTCACTGTTCCCTCAATGTTATCATACTAGTAAGTATGAAGCACTGAGATTTCTTGTTCTCCCTTAAGCACTCTGTCAGCAAACAATAGAAGTGAACTGAATTTCACATTCAAAGGGCTTTCAGGATCATAGCCCTAACTCCCCACTGAAAGCACACTGTGACATTTTAATGCCATCAAGCAGAATGAACGGCAGATGGAAGACTGGTTTCCCATAGCTGCTGTTTCCAGTGTAACCCAATCATTAAACTAAGTAATACCAAAACTGGAGTTTTTCTTTTTTCCTTAGCTTCTTTCATGCATGTCAGTGGCCACACGCAACACAGAGCTCCTCCTTCATGTTCTATCTATGCTCCTTGCTCAGCTTCCAGATGGACAAGAGGCACTGGGGCCACCTGAAGAACAGCAGCCCTGAGATGGATAGGTCAGTTCCCTTCATAGGAATTTTACACATCACAACTGTTCAAACTCGTGACCAGTTATTTGCTGCCTACGCTGCAGATCAAGCCAACCAGATCACCTGGTTCTCAGCTTGCAGAGCTCCAATGGCTCTGGGGCAACATGTCACACAGGAATGTTCTAGGAATTTCTCTTTGAAATCTCTTTCATTCCCACTTACTTGTTAAAAACTGGTTAAGATTCAAAAGTACTTAAGAAATGAGATGAATGTGCAAGACAACAATGATGACATGCACACATGAAAAAAGGAGGCTTAAACTGAAAACTGTATCAAATAAACAGCAAAGTTACTAGAACAGTAAATTACATGCCAGAAGGAACATTGCACATACTCAGAAACATGAACATTTTTCAAGTACATTTGCCAAACAAATAAAAAGGTATTACATATTCCTAGAGATCTCCCTTTACTTTTGAGACCATCACAGTGCCACCATAGCCAGCATCAACAACTGTTTGTAGGAAATAGCAAATAGGAAGGTGGCAGCAGGAAAACAGAAAAGTGTGAAAAGGTTAGGACCGTGAGGTAAACCTTAATAGTATGTTGCTGTTACAGCAATCAAAATCTACACACACATGCAAATCATGGAATCAATTGCCCTACTCTCATGAATAGGACAAATTCAGCTTTCATGTACTGCCTCTGAAGGTAACACTGCCCTGTCAGGTTACACATGGACCATTTTCTTTCCAACTAGAAGGGTCAGTGATTTTTTTTTTCCTCTTAATGTAAGCCTGAAGGCCAAGTAATTTGCACCTACACTCGTGTTCCTCTTAGAGTCTGTGGCTATGGGACAGCAGAGCAGTCAAGGGTTCTCACAGTAATTTGCAAGTCTTAACTGCAGCAATGTTAAAAACATGCAAAAGCAGTAATTGATTTTGAAAAAAGCGGCGAGAGTTGATTTTATGCTTGTTAAACAGCACTCCAGTAATTATCTTGATAATCATCATCTTAAAATAGTAAAAATTAATTTTGTGCTTAAAGTGCTTACATAAAATATAGATGATTTATGTTAATACTTTAAAATTGTGAAAAACATGGGATATATGACCTTCAGACTCCCATCTTCCCCTTCGCCTAAAGACTCTCACTGACAATGACTCATCTATTGGCAGTGGTTTATTCTTAGCAATTGCAGGCTTCACATGAATGTTTAAATACCATCAAACACATTATGGTATTTCAGCGTACTTTCATGAAACATTGGTACAGTCTGTGAAATCCAGAACAATCACAAGCAAATACTAGGTGGAAAGTTACTCCCACTTTCTCTCCCAGTGTTCACAGAAGCTCAAACTAGACTATGAATTAGGTTGTACAGAGCTCCAGGGGAAATGATCTGTGCTGAAGGCCAGTTAGTAGCAGGCTGGACTCTAAAGCCCATCACCATCCTCTGAAATCTAGAATTGTTTTAAGAAAGTCCAGAAAAACCAAGTAAATTAAAAGTCAAACTGTGTTTTTTGATTACTTTGAATTATTTATCTTCCTTTTGTGAAGATATGAGCTGTTCAGTCTCAGAGAACAAGACAAACAGTCTGTGAAAACACCCTCTTGCACTCTTTCATCATACTTCTTCCTCATTGTTTTTCTCCCCATACTTGCCCGTAACTACTTCATTTTGTTCTCTGCCCTAATGAACTATTTTCTGACTTGCTTCTGGTACTCTTGTTCCTCACAGACTACTGTCTTAACAGCTTTTAAACCTCAACTCAAGGATCAGTCAGATTGGCTTTTAAAGAAGCCACTACTATCCTGTTTGTTCTACTTAGTCTACTCCTTGAACATACTCTGATATTCAATCAGTAGTACTTTGTTTTCTAAGTAAACCAGCCTCAGGACCCTACATTAAATTCACAGCTGAGCTGAACTAAAAGCAGCTGAAACTGCTTGAAATTAAATGGATTTCATAGAATCATAGAATGGTTTAGGTTGGAAGAGACCTCAAAGATCATCCAGTTCCAACCCCCTGCCATAGGCAGAGACACCTCCCACTAGATCATGACGGTCAAGACCTCATTGAGCCTGGCCTTGAACACATCCAGGGAGGGAGAAACCACAACCTCCCTGGGCAACCTGTTCCAGTGTCTTGCCACCCTCATTGTGAAGAACTTCCTCCTAATATCCTGTTTAAATCTCCCCTCTGCCAGTTTGAACCCATTACCCCTCAATCTGTCATTACAAGACCTTGTGAATAGTGCCTCCCCAGCCTTCCTGTAGGCCCATTTCAGATACTGGAAGGTTACTATAAGGTCTCCTGGAAGCCTTCTCTTCTCCAGGCTGAAAAGTCCCAACTTCCTCAGCCTGTCCTCATAGCAGAGGATCACTGGATTCCTCACTGGATATTTTCTTTGACTTGCACTCTTTATTCTTTGCTAAGGATTGCAACCTCCATAGCAAAGGAGGCAAACCAGAAACTCTACCTTAAGTGTTTCAGCTGGTAATTCCAGAGTAGAGTTTCATGTTATGTCTTATACCAGAAGGGGACAAGACAGCTCCTCCCTATTCACGCACTTTTGCCTGTCTACCTTGCACTGGATCTAGCAACTGAACTATCTCAAGTTGAGCTGCTTTAGACTTCTCATCCACTTCAGTCTACAAATGGAAAAATGAAAAAGAAAACCAAAATCATAGAATCATAGAATGGTCTAGGTTGGAAGAGACCTCAAAGATCATCCAGTTCCAACCCCCTGCCACAGGCAGGGACACCTCCCACTAGATCAGGATGCTCAAGACCTCATCCAGCCTGGCCTTGAACACATCCAGAGAGGGAGTAGACACAACCTCCTTGGGCAACCTGTTCCAGTGCCTCACCACCCTCACTGTGAAGAATTTCTTCCTAACATCCCATTTAAATCTCCCCTCTGCCAATTTGAACCCATCCCCCCTCATCCCGTCATTACAAGACCTTGTGAACAGCCCCTCCCCAGCCCTCCTGTAGGCCCCCCTCAGATACTGGTAGGCTGCTTTAAGGTCTCCCCGAAGCCTTCTCTTCTCCAGGCTGAAGCCTTCTCTTCTCCAGGCTGAATCACTCAACTCAATGCAGCAGGATGAGCTATTTTTGCTGCTGCTATTTGTTTTCATAAGTGACTTAATCACACTGCACAGAAAAGCAATGAAATAATGATAATTTTGCATTACGGAAGATTGATTTCTGTTTTAAAAATACTTTTTCAGTGCTTTTTCTATTCCTAGTTTGTGTATTAAAAATTAAAAAGTTTGGTACACTCAAAATCTTTGTGATTAGCCACATTTTTATTTTGCTAAGTTGTGAAGATCGAACACAGGAAATGTAAGTTGAATTCTCATATCCACTTAAATACTGGATTCAATGGTAGCATTACATATTTAATGGCACAGAAGCAAAAGGTTATTTATTTCTTGATCAATTTATTCTGTTAAAAATTGAAGTTCCTGTCACTACTTGATTAGATGTTTCCTGCCTCCTTGTAAAACTGTCCCTAGGACTTCTTTAAAAATAAAACCAAAATGCACTTCTCCAGTACTTCTTTTATTCCCTATGTATCACAACAGCTGATACTAAATCTGTGTCTACGTATAAGGAAAGAGGACCACCCAAACTCATACAATCCCTTACCCAACACAGAGATCTATCTCTGCCTCCCCATGCTCTCTTTTGCCATTCATTGCACTGAATCTTTCACAATCCTATGGGGTATCATCCTCTCTATTCACAATTTTCAACCCCATCTGTCTCTGCAGGTGACAGTTTGGAATCTGGATGAAAAAAAGGAAGCCTGATGAGAGATGTACTTCCCATTATTGCAAATATTGAAAGAAAAAAATCAGAGTAACATTCTGCTCTTTCAAATCTTAGACAATGTGATTCTGAAAGCCTCACAAACACAACTTCCAAAAAACAATCTGCCAGGAAAAGGAAGGCACAAGATTCCTAAAACCAAAACATTTAATGTTTTCACTAGTTTTAAGAGACAAATATGCAGAAATGTGTTTCTAAATTACACTTAATAACAAATTGTTAAATTGTCAGCCCTGTGGGTTTATATCCCAGCACACCAAACTATACTGAAGAACACTTCTCTTTTCCAAGGCGCACATACATAAATTCAGAGGTCAAGAAGGAAAGAAAGAATGTGGGGATGGAGTAGGAAATACAAGGAATCAAAAATCTGGGCAAATGTGTTGAATGGAGGGAAATAAAACAGTAAGTTACAATCAGAATGCAAGCAGTTAAAAAATGTAAGGGTATACAGAGAAACAAATACTGTATTAACACAAACGATTTCTGAGTAACTAGCAACTTTTGCCTTAGAAGCAGACTTGCATCAGTAAATAGAAGAACTACTAACTGCTAGAAAAGTATAAACAGTATAAAAAATTTGCAATAAGAATATTATTTTGCATAAAAGCTCTCTTTTCAAGTAATTTTAAAGAATGCTGTTTACCATAGTGGAGCAGGGGAGGGAAAAAAAAACCCCAAGAAATTCAATCTGCTAATTGTCCTCTTCTTTTTCCTCCAACTTTCACTATATCCTCAGCCTCCTCTCAAAATGTAATATTTTAAGGAGAACTCTACAACAAATTTTGATCTCCTAAAGCATCAGTGCTCACTTGTAATTTTACTGGGCTTTTCTGAGTGTTTAGCACCCAACACATCTCAAAATCTACCCTTATTCTGTCTTTAGACTAAGATACTTCATACTGAAGCACTTCTATTTCTAAACAGGTAGTATTTAACTGCCATATACTTATGCATTCCTTGTAGTTTTAAGATGCAACACAACTTCTAAAGATTCTTAATTCAATTTGAAAGGACTTAAACCTACCTTTAAACTAGACTCATAGTCTGTGTTCACCTTGAACATAAGCCCAAGTCTCAAATGAATTTCCTTGGCTCGACAAAAGCTGGGATCAACATAAAGCGCCTCCTGAAATGCTTTAATTGCCCTGAAAGAAAAGCAGAGATGAAGAGATTATTTTTTGCTGAAGTATTCCTTTATCATTGACATAATTTACCTGGCTAGTAGAAGGTAAATTAGAAAACAATGTTACAGAAGAACATATCAAAATAATGGTTTGTGTGTAATGTTTTCCGTATGCAGTTTTTTATTCTTGAAGGAGTGGGTAATTTTGTTCTCCAGATATCCTGCTATATTTGAAAGTTGAATCTTTTCTGTTAATTTAGAGAAACTCATTTGCTGCATGAAATACAGTAACACATCTGCCAGTTCAGAAAGGATGACTCAGGAATTAGTAGCAATGTTAGGGTAAGCATTAGAACAATACAGTGACCATTCACATCACAACCAACTGCTAGGTTGATTTTGATTCCCGATAGTGCAGATGCCACAGAGCAGCAGCACACAGGCCTAGGAGTGACCACACACATCTCCTCCCACCATACCAACTTCTTCCATTTTCCACTTTGTCCTGCCTTCCTTAGAACCAGTGCTGTGTAGGGACTCAACCTATTGTTCCATTATTTGCCAGTTAATCGATTACCACCAGGAAAAGAGATATGAAAACCTGCCACCTTCTCTGACTGTAACTTTTCATATTGCTGTGATATGTGAAGACAGCTCTCAGTCTACTTCCCTACCTTTTAATCCACTCTACACGTGCCTCTGTTCACAATGGCACCATACCAGATAAAAACAAAATGCTATGTAACACCTGTATTTTGAGGCAGGAATAAAATATGATTCCAAACAGGCCTGTTTTCCCTCTCAGGCCTATTGTGCAAAATCAGGACAGTTGAAATGCAACTAAAGGAATAACAGATTTAAAATCACAGAGGAACTGAGAACGAAGCTAAGACTTAATGTGTTAGCTTGTCTGAAAGCCAGTGACAGGTTGAAAGAAAATATTTTCATATACATGAGTGCTTGTACAATGACAGAATAAGAACCAGTCTCAATCTATGCAGATTCAAGCACCTACACCAGACAGCACAGTCCCATTTGCTGTCTTAGGCAGCCCCAGAGATGAACAGTGAGGAGGCAGCCAACAGTATCCAATGTGGAGCAGCACAGGGGCACTGGACAGGAATTCACCACACTGCCTAAAATCATACAATGTTTAGGTAAATTGATTTTAATCTTACTCTCCAATAGCAGCATTATTTGCACTGACAAAAGCTTATCAGTTGCAAAGGGAACTGCTAAGTGTATTTTTCATATACTTTTTTATTCACAAAACACGTAAATGGTAATTTTCAAATCCATCAGCAAAAACGTTTTTGCTGTCAAATTCTTAAGACGCTCTTTTTTTCCCTTCATGGCAAAGCAAACCAAAGGCTTAGTCCAGCCAATGCAACAAAATTGATTGTAACTGAAGAATTACCATACTTATTTAAATAGACCTTCAATGCAGACAGGCTTAAATAAAACCAATGTATTTTTATTGTGGAACTTAAGTTTCCTCCATTATAATCTTTCAGAAAGGCTTTTCTTTCCTTATACCCGACTTTTCTACTTACACAAGGAAAAGTGAAGCTCAAAAGAGACAAAGTTGCACTAGCTAAGCAGTCTCCCACATCTCCTCTGAACTTCCCTGGAATAGTATGGGTGGTGATGAATCATGCACCTTAGGATCTACACTGAAATGGTAACAAACAAGGACTCCCATCTCATAACAGCATACTCGTCATCATCTACAGGAACACCACTCAAATGAAAGGCAAAAGACTCATCTGATCACTAAATACCAGACCATTTTAAACTCTGCTTTTGTTATGCCCACATACAGATTTTGACTGTATATTTGTGTTTCTTATTGCTACTGACACTTAAAATCCATTATTTGCATCTTGTTCAAAGAGAGTACCCTAAGTTCTAAAAAAAAAAGAAAGAAAATCAATATCTATAGTCCATATCAGTTAAAAATAAGTATCAGGAGTAAGACATTGTGGTTCTATACTACATGAGGATGGTATATACACTTTGTGATCTTTACATTTAATCAGAAAATAGCATTTCCGTATTTCCCCTATGTCACATCAGTTGCACCCTTAAGAGAAACTCTAAAAGACAAAAATCTTTTTGTAGCCTCTTTCATACTGAACAGAAAATACGATTCATTGCCACAGCTGAGCAACAGAATCAATCAAAGCCACAAGCACAAGCAAACACATTTTAAGCATAGTTTGGAAATTTAATTTGAATGTATACCACCATTCACTGGAAAGAAGAAGAATGTCAACTACCTTGGTGTGTCAGAGAAGCACAGCACTTGAAGATCAGTAAAATTATCATGGACAACATGAGAAGACTGTGTAATGTTTAGCACAGAACCTGCTAGTCAGTCAGCCCCTATGGGGTTTGTCTAAGTTTTATCGCTGTGCAGACAACATGGCAACACCGCTTGCCCTTATCTCAGCCACTTGTGGAGTCAGGTTCAACATTAGTAGTTTATGTCTTTGAGATAACATTATAATCCAACACAATTTTCCAATGAATAGGCCAAAAGGTACAAGCAGGAGGAAAATATGTAGGATAAGACACCATTCCTCTAGACAGAATCTAGGCACAAAGTATAATCATGCTTTTCAACCCATTTGGATGGACACTTGAAAAAATATATCCAGTCAAGCAAGCCAAAACAAAAGTCTCTGTACCACTTTAGACATCATTCAAGTTACAGTGCTAAAAGCTAAACAGTAAAATTCTAGCTGTAGATTTCAGTTATGTCTGATTGCTCCTAAATTGAGGGATTTGGGTGGAAAGACAGGGATTCTTTAAAAGCAGTATTTCCTTGAAAGGTTAAAAAATTCAAAGGAGTGTATTCAGGGAGTGCTGATCGCTCCCATTCATTGCATTAATTTGTCAGTGGAATGGACAGGCTGGCAGAAAGCTTAGGAAAAGTCTCTTGACTTAGAAATCTTTTTGTTTCTAATATGTGATTTATATTTAAGAATGTACATTTAAGACTCTGTATGAACTAAAAATGCTAGGGAACTCCTGGGTCAGTGTCCTTCCTGCATCTTAAATTCTGTATCTTTGGATGCCATAATAGGAAATAATAGAGATTTCTAAAAGGTAACAAATTTAAATGTACAATAAAGCATAATTACATCAGAAAATGTTCTCCAAAATAGCTTTTTTAACTAAAAATCAGGTCTCTTCTCCATTAAAAACACTGACCTGTATTTTACTTAATTCTAGTGTTAATCCTATATTGATTAAGCATTTTATAGGTTTTTTCCAGGATGACAATCACTGATAATTACAGACACAAATTACTTTCACTACTACTGTGAAAAGGGGCATCATCAAAGTTGTACAAAGAAAATAATATGAAAGGCAGTATTTTCAACAGCTAGTGACAGTGGTATGGGTTCACATCCAATTTGGTAACTACAGCTTGATTTTTAAATAACCAGTAGAATTTTCACAGTATAAAACATACAGACTCTTACTACTTATTAACTCGTCCAGACAGACAAGCAATGCTACACTGTAGCTGAATTAGTATTGATCTATTTTTGCCTTGGGAAACATTTAAACAAAAAAACCAATGCAATCAAGTCCACAGGACACATCATAAACAGACTACAGTAAAAACTTTATTTTATTTTGAAGCTGCCTGTTACACAATGATATGCCCAAGCCCTGCACTTGGTCCCTTATTATATCAACAGTAAGAGATCTGCAATATCCTTGGCATTCATTTCAGTTTCAAGTGCTCAATAGCATCAAATGTAAATGGCATCAGGGCTTGGTAAAGGTTGATACAATGCAGAAGGAAGCAGACATGGGAAGCGGGATCAAGTGCTGTAGTAAGAGCATGTAAGAGACAATGTGGCTCAATGACATTAAATACAGTCCTTCCTGGCCCATCTGTTTACTGAGCTGAGCCTTCCAGATACAGCAAGAGTCACTTGATCCTTGTACAGAAGTTCACTTGCTTCAAAACATCACTAATTCCATTCCTGTCCTCTGCCCAAACCTACATCCAGAAAGATACAGATCTAGATGATTCAAGGCATTCAACTTATCCAGATGTTTTCCTTCAAAGCTCTTCTAAGGTTTGACCAAAACCAGAAGAGCAGACAGAACTTAATAGCTTGATTATCTGTCACATATGAAGCAGGACTTGGCTTAAAAGGCTAATAGCTTCCTTCAGAGATGATGGCACACATTCTTTCTCAAGTAGGTTGTTACTCCCCATGACTAATTAACTGGCCTTTACGTACAGACAGGACAGAGATTCCAATTTTTATCCTTCAGTAGACTAAACATACATTAGTCCAAAGGATAAATTATCAAATGAAGAGCTGAGAGCTCTCATACTGCAGAAATAAATGACAATAATCTAAATTCAGCAAGAGATGTCTTTCGGTTTCTTCTCTGAAGATAACGACAACTGCCTGGTAAGAAAAAACTTTGGTTAAGTCTACTGGGATTTATTTAAATTAAGTAAGAGTTTTCTCCAGGAATGGGAGCATTTCTCCTAACATGCAGGAAAGGCTCTCTAACACTCAGGGAACAGGAAAGCAGGACTGGAAAATTAACACTATGGAGGATGAAAATGAGTACCTCTGGGCTCACATTTTACACAGCACTTCTGCAGTAATTCAGGGAAAAAAAAAAACAAAACAACAAAAAAACAACCAAAACCCCAACCCCAACACAACAAAACACAAATCTATCAGTTCCAAACCAAGACTTCCAAAATCTATACTGCAGCTACCTTTCTACCCACACATCTATACAATAATGCCTACTATTGTGAAAGTGAAGAAAGCAGATGAATAATAATTAATCAAATATTAGACTAAACATTTAGTGAACCCTCCTAAGACTTTCACTGGAAGGTTTTACTTGGATAGACTGAATAAAATCAGCTGTGAACTAGGCGAAGGAATGTAACAAAATAGCAGTGATTTAACTATTTGAACGTTATCATTCACACATTTCAAATAAAAACTACAAAAATCAGAGTAAGCCTGCAAAATAAAAGGATGTAACATCAATCTAATATATCAGGACAATCACTTCAAGCAGCTGGAGTGAAACTTTCATTTTCTTATTCTTTATCCTTTCAATTTTCTGACCACCTATTCAAAGCCTTACATCGTGAAAATTACATGAGGCTATGATGGATAAATTTTCATTTGAAAGTCATAATCATAGTTTGAACATAAAATGTGAGGTGGATTGAGAACTGGCTAAAGAACAGAGCCCAAAGGGCCATGATCAATGGCACAGAGTCCAGTTAAAGACCCATAGTTAGGGTTGTTCCCCAGGTGTTGGTCCTGAGTGCAGTCTAGATGAAGAGGCAGAGCACAGCCTCAGCAAATCTTCTGATGACACAAAACTAGGAGGAGTGGCTCACATACCAGAAGGCTTTGCTGCCATTCAGCAAGATCTGGACAGACTGGACAGCTGGGCAATGACAAGCCTAATTAAGTTCAACAAGGATAAGTGCAGAGTCCTGCACCTGTGAAGGAACAACACCATGAGCTGCTACAGGTTAAGGGTTGACCTGCTGGACAGCAACTTCACAGAGAAGGACCCCTTGGAGTCCTGCTTAATAGTAAGTTATCCATGGGACAGCAACGTGCCATGGTAGCCAAAAAGGTCAATAATGTACTCAGGTGCATTAAGAAGTGTGTCCACAGGGTTGAGGGCAGTTTTACTCCCCCTCTACTCAGTCCCAGTCAGATCACATCTGGAATACTGTGTGCAGTTTTGGGCTTTGCAGTTCAAGAAGGACACTGAACTACTGGATGAATTCAGAGAAGGGCTATGAGGGTGATTAAGGGACTAAAGCATTTGTCTTATGAGGAAAGACCTGAGGCTGATTAGTCTGGAGAAGAGAAGGCTGAGAGAGGACCTTATCAATATTGACAAATATCTGAAGAGTAGCTCTCAGGAGGATGAAGCACTGGTACAGGCTGCCCAGAGCGGTTGTGGAGTTTCCTTCTCTAGAGATCTTCAAAATCTACCTGGACATGTTTCTGTGTGACCTGCCCTAGGTGGTCCTGCTTTGCAGTGGGGGTTGGATTTGATGATTTCTGGAGGTCCCTTCCAACCCCTAGCATTCTCTGACTCGACATCCATGTACAGCAGTACTCAGGACACTGCAATTTTATGAAATACTTTCACAATCTTTAGAAACAACTTCTCTGTCCATAGGGCTGGAACAGCTGAATGATTAAATATTTGGAGCAGCAAAATCTTTAACCATTTCTCTAGAAGAGCAGCTGAAAGCAAGTTTTCTTTCCAGCACTGGCAGATACTATGCATTTTCATAAATCCCAGAAATTGTTATACATGCAACCACAGAAAGATAAGTCAATAAAAGAGAAAGTTAATTGCCACTCTGATAATGGTTTATTACAATTAGTACCTGCAGTTTACATGTATACTCCTATTTTATATACCTGAAAAATACATAAATAGACCCAGTCACCTGAAACTTGATGAATATTTGACAAAAGAGTATCTATACAGTTTGTGTTTAAATTATGCCCTCCTTATGAAGGTAACTACAAGCTCCAGTCCACCTGGAATTACTCTTGAGAGAACAGGGAAAGAACGAATATAATGTGTGGCCTCAAGATCACAAGTCACTGGTAAGCAAGATCCTTCTGTACTCTCATATCCCTCTTGGACTTTGCATTGCAGGACTTTCCGAAGTATGAACTCCACAGACTCCCAATTACCACTGCAATGTCAATGCTAGATGAATCATGGGGCCTTTAATGCAAATTGTACCCACTAGACTCTTTCAGCAAATGATGTGCACACACTACTGATACACCAGGAGGTATGGAGAGCAGCAATGACATTTGACGTAGCAGACAGCAGCTACTAGTCAGGCACTGGTCAGGCCACATCTTGAGTACTGTATCCAGTTCTGGTCCCCTACATTCAAGAGAGATATTGAGGTACTGGAATGTGTCCAGAGAAGGGCGACAAAGCTGATGAAGGGCCTGGAGCACAGCCCTGTGAGGAGAGGCTGAGGGAGCCGATGTTGTTTAGCCTGGAGGAGGCTCAGGGGTGACCTCATTGCTGTCTACAACTACCTGAAGGGAGGTTGTAGCCAGGTGGGGTTGGTCTCCTCTCCCTGGCAACCAGCAACAGAACAACGGGACACAGTCTCAAGTTGTGCTGGTGGAGATATAGGCTGGATATTAGGAAGAAGTTCTTCACAGAGAGAGTGATTGGCATTGGAATGGGCTGCCTAGGGAGGTGGTGGAGTTACCAACCACTGACACAAACACATTGAAAGAATCATCTGAAGAATCTGATCCTGCCAGAAAAAAAAGGTAAAATTATATCCTTAAAGATAAGGCTCACTGTGCTACTAACAGCTTGACCCTGGGGAAAAAAAGGATGTATTGATAAAGGAAGCAAAGTAGAGCAAAGAATGGACCTTGACAGCACAGGACTCTCCCATTCTCATGCAAACAGCAACCACCATGAAACAATGATTTCTCAGATAGATGAGTAAGGCATGCAATACTGATGGTTGGCATAAAAAACTACAGAAAAAAAAAAGTCTATATTCCACTGTACACCTGGGTGTTTTTGAAAGTAATTTAAACAGCTGCTTTGCTATTTCAGGATGACTGTGAGCAGAGTAAAACTTCGTTTTCTAGAAAAAACTAAAGAGAATGACAGACAGAGAGAAACCAAATTCCTTCAGCTCATGGAAAAGGTTCAATGTGACTGGCACTAAGAACATGTCACTGGTGATGGCAAGTTTTGTGTGTTTTCCTGCAGGCACATTGAAAAGAACACTCTTATCTCACTGAAGCCTTCAAAGCATTCATAGGAGAAAACTCACTCTTAGGTGTTTGGAAGTCTGGTTGGTGGTCAAAATGTGAGATGCAGTACCACAGACAACAGCCAAAGATTGGCTTTCTGATGTGTTTTTTGTCTTCAGAATGTTGTGGAATGCAGCACAGCAGCAGAAATGGGTTGTGGAGAGCCTGCTCAGTATCCTCCACAATCTCTATGTTGGAGATGGAGGTGCTGCACTCTCCCAGCAGATGTTGAATATGCGGCTTCCTCCCTGATACCCACTAAATGTGCTTACCTGAATTAGGTAAGAATAATGACTAGCAGTGTCTTCCTGATGTCAAGATTCAATTCTGTATCAGATGTGAAGAGGGGAAAAAAGCTTTTTGTGCTGACTCCAAGGAGTCAAACTTACTATAACAGGGCAAAGTACAGAGTAAAGAACATCCTAGCCTACAAAACAGCCAGGATGTAGCATTGCAAATAGATTAGGCTGGCTAAGAGGTTACTTTAAAGGAACCAGAAGCAGAGGTAGTGGTTCTAGTTACCATTTCTACTGATCATATGATGATGCTGTTTCTGTTTGGGAAAGGATGGCTGCAGTAGGGCCAAGAAGTTCCAGTTGGGTATGACCAATTTTCCTCAGGCGCTCTGCATCTTTAGCCATAACAGAGGTGAGGTAAAAGGTTTGGATCAACCATAGCACTAGTTTTTGGCTTTCTTCAGGACTATGTCCCTCAAAACTGTCAATGATGAAGGACTGAGTTTCACACAACACTGAAGTTCTACAGTTGATAGGGATTCCTTGGACTTTGGAGCCTCGAGGTACGCTAAGTGAAGTAGAAAAGGTGACTGATCTCTCTCCCATAAGGTGTTTCTGAGGAGTAAGTTGTCCTCCTCACACACTGTCCAGTGATTTTCAATAAAAGTCACTAAAAGCACTGCAGGCCAGATCTTGTAGCAGCAGAGCTGGTACACAGTTGTGATCCAGAGGGTGTTAAGAGCCAGTTACAGGACATAATTCCAGAGCTTGGACTCCATCTTTTTATCTCGGTGAGACCCAGTGTAAATCAGCAGATGATCGATCAGTCAGACTCAGAACCCTTACTGAAGTACAAGTAAAATCTGGCACCAAAACCACTACACTTGTTTGTAGTTATTGCACAGAAATGAAAGGTAGCCTTTGATTAACTCCCAAAATTCTTAAGTATTCAATCTAAAAGATAGCTAAAGAGTATTGTATAATTACGGGAGCTACGTGACTATCTCAGCTATCTTTGTTCTATTTGTGTTCTACTCGAGAAAGAGGGAAACAAAAGGGAGAACCAGCCAACTCTTTCACTTACTGCTTGATGACAAATGGCATGAAAGAACACAATATCAAAATCTATAAGACCTGTTTTACTACACTTCACTCACTCAATTTATGGAGTTAATCCCCTATGACATATCTCACTATAATAATTGCATGAAATAGCTTTGGTCTGATCATGCTATTGCAACATTTGTATACACCTTGAGAAGTTTCGGCTCTTACATGAACAGCCAAACAAATTCACTAACCTAAAATGACAGATCAGCTAAGATTTGCACTTAAGATAATGCTACTTAATGTAATGCTACTTTAGTATATAGATAAATGTGTAACATTGAATCACAGTAAACTGCATGTGTCTTGGAGCCAAGCCAACACTTCTTACAAAAGCTAGAGAACGTAGAAAGTAATATAAAATATGAACAAGAATTCTCAACCTAACCTTATTGCCACTTGCTTTTATTGTCCCTTTATACATTAGACATGATTTCAAGCACTTCCTTCTAAAAGGACTATGTACATGTCTCTTATCTAAACATCTAAATGTGGTGTAGTAATGTTGAAATGTGGTGTGATAAATACCTAACTGTGGGTTGGATTTAAAAAAGCTCATGGACGAAGCACGACAGCTTAAAGCACCTTAAATGGTCTAGGCCTCCTCTACCTACCTGAAACAGAAATTTTTTGCAGTTCAAAAACTAACATATGGAACAGTAAGTAAATTTTGACTAGCAATTTGCGAGATTCTCTTTGCAATATACAAGAGAGTCCTGTGGAGGACTGAGTCCTACCGAGAAGACCAAGTGAATTACTTGCTATTGCCTCCAAGCGTATTATGATTTTGTCAGAAATAAACATTCACAACCACACATCCCACTCCTCTGAGCCCTAAATCACAGTAATAGGGAGGAGGGGGAACGACACTTAAAGGGTTTATTTTTTTAATTAAAAAAAAAAAGCAAATAAAGGTGTAAGATTTTAACTATGTTAGGATTTTCTTCCTCTAAAAATTCTACTTAACTTAAATATTTAACCATTAAGCCAAGCATGCACAAAAACAAGAATATTCTGAAACCTGGAAAAATTCAACCAAGGTTGATCACAATCTTAAGGTTTTCTGGAATCTCAGGTTTTCTGGCAAGTTTTCTGTCCTTCTGTTAATTAGAAAGCAAAATAATTGCATGCTGCATAAAATGCATGGCTTTCGTTTTACCACTATCAATAGAGAAAGAAGAAAGCTGTGAGATAAAAAAAAATAGTAATCCAGGTTCTGGGCTCATGATTTAATCATCTTTATCTTAATTTGAAGAATAAAAGCTTATTTAAATTATCCTGAGGAAAGCACAACTCTTATGTCTTTCAGATGCATTGATAATTTTCTCGGGCAGGGCAAACCTAATTTTATTGTTCCAAACTATGAGTTAGCAATCACTTACTACATTTTTAGCTGTAGTAATGCTTAGTCCAGCAAGATGATAAACATATTAGTAAACAATCAAGTAATAAAGTCACACTTAATTCATTAACAGTTTCCATAATGACTGTTAAAAAGCACTGACCCAGAAACACTGCACCTTTCTCACTTTTCTACAATGACACTGACTGTATTTCTGCAAAAACAGAACCCAACAAAAGCCTGAAGACCTCTCAGTAGAACTCCAGTGACTAATTCATTCATCAGTCTTCTCTCATCACCAACAAAGCAAAACCAAAACCCCAGCTGAAAAAGAACCCTCCCCCCTATACCCAACAGCAATCCCTTTCAATCCCCAAAGCCCTGCCAGAATTTACAACTCTTTCTGGTTTGACATCAGTTTTAAATGTCTGACTGAAGTCTGCGTGTACTGCTTCCTCACATCCACAACTTTCACATTGTGCAGCTATGTAAAAATGACTGAATACCAACTTAAATGAAAATAAGCCCATCTTGCTGCTTCTTTTCCAAGAGAAAAGTTTTTTTGTAAGCAGGTTTACAAACAAAAGCTACAGCCCATTGGTAACAACAATTCACAAAATCCTTGGAGTCATACTGCTCCAGCTCCCTTGCTGAATTGCGTTACAGGGAGCTAAAATGTTTCTCTCATGTTTTCCTTTCTGTTTGCCATGGGCATGTCAGAGTAAGTCAGACATGTGACCCAGGACAGCAAGCCTTCAAACACTGTATTAATAACTCAAAAAATTGAACTATTGCACATTCACACCGACCTGAAGTTGAAATAGTCACCTGTCAATAAAATGCTGCACAATAGTGAAACTGTTAGCTTGTTCCAACTTACCATTGAAAGGCATTGTAATGGAAGTAGACCAAACCAAGGCCATATAAAAAGGCAGCATTCTGTAAAAGAAAGAAACTATGTTTAAAATGCAGGTAAGAAAAACACACGCTGTAAGATTTGAGTTTGCAGGATTTTATTCATCCTCTGACATTCTATTTCTATTATTAGATAGGCACATTTAAATTTCAACTTGAATAGGTAGAACCAAAGAGAAAAAATTACAAGATAGGTAGACATTTATAAGGGAAAAAAAACCCCAAATCTCTGCCAATTATTTCTGGAGGAAGAGTGACAACAATAATATTCAAGTACTTTTACATCAGAGAAACTGATGTGCTTTGTTCTACTTGTGTAACAGCAGGGAAAGAAATGATGGAGGAGAGGTCTTAGACAAGTATATAAAGTAAATCTTTTTATGATTGAAAACAAGTTCATAATCATAATAATTTATACTCATACTAAAGTAAACAAAGCTACACACTCTAATTTCAGTGTCTAACACAGAACATTAATTATATGAATCTGAAAATATTTAAGGAAACGTCACTTTTCTAAACACTACAAATACAGACCACTGGCTTTTAATCTAAGGCAGTCATATTTCTTCATCATTAATCAAACTTCTATTTTCTATTTCTCCACTTTCTAGAAGGCAGCAGGGGAAGCAAACTCATTCAAAAAGAACGCTGTCCTTCTGGAAACCCAATTGCCCCTATTTTCTTTTCACAGAATATTATAATTCTCTTCTTAACTGAAATTAATAATGAAGTTTAAAGAATGTTTGACAATCCAATTTTACAAATAATTATGACATATTTTACTGTGTTTTTAGTTATGTCCCAACATAGCTGTTTTCTATTTAGAAGAGCTATTCCATTATTCACAGGAGACAGTATGTATGTGCTCCCTGTGGCATATTTTTAGGCTCTTCCTCTGTGCAATTCTTATTTTGAGAGACCACGATTACACCACCATGAAGAACACAAAGGTGACACACAACAAGGAGAAATTTCCATTGAAGAAGCTTTTTGTACAAGACAATCCCTCTTCCACTGGCACACACTTCTTTAACAGCAAGTCAAATGTCTACGGAATTCCACAAAAGGAATATATACCTTGGTTATACCTTAAACATAACCCAAATATAAAAGGTATAACCAAATTTCTCCTAGAAAACAACAGGTAACCATAACATAGTTTAACATAAGTGCAAATTAAAATCAGGGGGAAGTCCAAGATCCTTTCATGAATACAGCTGAATCATAGCTTCAGCAATGGACAGCTTCCAAGAAAATGCTGTGTTACGAGCAGCTACTACAGCAAGCAGAACACTGGAAGACATTAATGTAGAGAGTGGACAAGGAAGTACATAAACAATAAAAGATGACATGTTACAACTACCATAAAACCACATTCCTGTTTAATTGAACAAAACCACAACATGGACATCGCAAAGATAAAAGATCTCCAACTCCATACTTCATGTATTTCCTGCTTTGCAAGTGTGCTTTTGCAATAACAGACTAGGAAAGGAGGTGAGCTCAAAACCTGAGCTTACATAATGTCTTCATTTCTAAATAATTGTAAGAGAAGAAGTAACACATAAGAAGGGGTTTACACATGTACAACACTGAAGCACACCCAGTATCTTTGTGTTTGGACCAGTCTCATTTGTAGAACAGAACTTAACAAAACTTTCCAGTGTGACCTCAACAATCCACCAACTGCAATCAGAACCAGATCACTGCAAAGACTGAGAGTAATAGTAGTAACAAAAATCCTGTATCACCATGCTGCAAAATACAAGTAAAAAATATGCCAGACAACTAATAGCTCTCCATAGAATCACAGAATGGTTTAGGTCAAAGATCATCTAGTTCCAACCCCCTACCATAGGCAGGGATACCTCCCACTAGAATAGGTCATTCAAGGCCTCATCCAACCTGGCCTTGAACACCTCCAGGCAGGGAGCAGCCACAACCTCCCTGGACAACCTGTGCCAGTGTCTCACCACCCTCACTGTAAAGAACTTCCTCCTAACATCCCGTTTAAATCTCCTCTCTACCAGTTTAAACCCATTACCCCTCAACCTGTCATTACAAGACCTTGTGAATAGTCCCTCCCCAGCCTTCCTGTAGGCCCCTTTCAGATGCTGGAAGGCTACTATAAGGTCTCCTCAAAGCCTTCTCTTCTCCAGGCTGAAAAGCCCCAACTCTCGCAGCCTGTCCTCATAGAAGAGTTGCTGCAGCCCTCTGATCATTTTCATGGCCTTCTGGACTGGCTCCAACAGTTCCACATCCTTCTTGTGCTGGGGGCTCCAGAACTGCACACAGTACCCCTGATGGGGTCTGATGAGAGCAGAGGAAAGAGGGAGAATCCTCTCCTTTGCTCTGCTGCCCATGCTTCTCTTGGTGGAAATCTACCAACTTTAATTTCCTCTTCTGAAACTTAGAATTCACAGTCCAAATGAATTACAGATTCAAAAGATTAATTCAGCTGATTGTTTGATCCTAAGCATTAATAATAACCAACTTTCAGTGCACAACAAGACCAACATGCAGCTGATTTGTCCAAATAGAACACATTAAGTTCACATAAAGCTTTCCGTTTGTCCCCACACAGTAAACTACAAATTAACCATAGTTTTTTCTGTCCTCTGTACTGTGTTTGGTTTTCACATTTTCCTCTCATGTGGCCTCACAAAGTACCTGAAATTGAGCCCCCCCCCCAAAAAAATCTCTTAAACTGCCACAGTCTTATCAATACAAAATAGGGCAAGATTGAAGACTCTGTAATATAATACTTCAAGTCTAAATGTGCAAATTCTGAAATGTCAGTATGGATCAGTTTTTTCTATTCTAAAATACCATACTTTAACCATATGTAACACTATTAGTATTGCTTGTCACTTATTAGATTTGTCTTAAGGAAGGTATTTTTAATATGCATTTGAACTCAGGTAAGAGTTTCTCAAGGACTGGGAGTTATTACAGGGTTTCAGGGTATGCTGTATTTTCCCCCAAATAATTCCGAGGTAAGATGCACATAAAGTTCATTACTTTAGCAACTGAATTTCTGCCTGTATTACAGAGTATAACCAAGTTCAAAGTGCAGCCACGTTCCCACTGACAACAGCCGATATGAAAGGCAAAGACAGCTAAATGCATACCAGGGCCACACAGACTCATCACATCTACAACATTTCTTTTTTCTTAACATCATATAATTCTGTGACTCCGTTTGCTAGCAACACACTCAATATTAAGATATCTATTTTCAATTGCCTGTTACTTTTATTTAGATGTGTTTTGATATAAAAATATACATGCCATGTTTTCCAGTAAAGATTACTTTCTGCGATTTAATCCCTGCTAGTCAGAATTCTGCTAGAAACATCTGATGAATATGAGCCCACTTTTTTTCCCTCCAAACATTTTTCATTGTACTTATCTTACAACAATGCTTTCCTTGAACATTTTAACCCTTAGAATGTCTGAAGATTTCACATTAACTTCTAATGTAATTTTTATGTTATCAGACCTCTTCACTAAAACCTAGGACAAATTGGAAAAATAAAAATCAGCAAACTGAACCAGACAGTACCTCAAATTTGGAGCTGGATGTCTGTTTTTTTTTTTTGCATTTTATAGCCATGCCATATTAAAAAAGCCAGCAAATTACAAATGCTATTTCCAACCTGGTATCATTTACGTTTACAAACTATCATTGAAAAGTCAAAATGTTTCATACCAACCACTAGATGGCTCAAATATATCTTTCCATTTTACACAGTTTAAGCAATTTAAGAGGACTGTTAAGTTTATGTTGTGTATTCTGCCACATAATTGCACTATTTTGTGCTAAGCACCATTTCTGTTGTATTTTGCAAAATATATAAGCCATGGTATTCTACTGATTAGTAATTCAGAAGGCAAAAATATGTCTGTTTGTATAACTGAGATGAATAAGCCTACTGAAGACTTCTTGGTCTTGTTTAAACAATTAATTAAAAAAAAAATTAATCAGTGAGTAAAACTCCACTCATCTCCAGATCTTCTGTATAAACTCAAATTTATAATCTCTTTGAAGCAGTAGATGGAAATAGATCCCAAACATTTCATGTACTCTGTTCTCCAGCCATTTCAGGTCAAGTTCACAATAAAACCTTTTTCACCCTCTTAAAAAGCGTGGCAGATTCTTAAAGCAGAAAGACATCAGACCATCCCAGTTACACTTCACAAACACATGGTCATAAAAATGCACCTGTCCTGTGTAAGAAATGGCCACACTCACATTCAGACTTGCAAATAGCCATCTTAGACTTACAGCTACCACATCTGTGTTCAGGTATTTTTTACCAGTAAAATTCTTATCCAGCATAAACAGATGAGACTCTGTTACCAATTCCAAATTCATGTTTCATAAACACAAGAACATACAAAGAATTGATATCTGAAAATTAAAATCTGTTTGGCAGGCACTTCTAGAAAGAAAGCAGGAAAAGACACTATGGAGTCGAAGCAGGCTCAGGGCAGCATCCAGTTTGGACCTTGAACCTTAAAAATGCAAAGGAATGGGTTTTGTCATAGTTTCATAGCATTGCTGATCAAGAAACATTCCATAAGGCTGCCCTGCCACTCATTTGTGCTGATAAAATGATTTTTAGACTACTACAGCAACCTGGATGGCAGAATTGAGCTATTAATACCCAGGTACAAAAAAAATAAAAAGGGTTATTTTTAACAGCCAACTTCATTGAGTAGCCCCTCCACATACAAATATATTAGCACAACCAAAAGACTGGAACATAAGCAAAGTAAGTGAAAGCTCTTTAAGGTAACACTGTTAGCAATAAAATGCTTATCAAACCTAAAATGACTTTTCAAACAGAAGGAGTAGAATCCTAAATAAAATACATAAGCAGACAATCTACTTTAAAATAAAATGTTTAAAGCTGCAGTACTTTACTACCTCCTAAGCCACATATAAATGTTTAAATTGAGAGAAAATCAGCTTCTATGGGTCAGTGCAAGATGGATGAAAACAGGAAGTAAAACCACAGTGTGCCTATTCAGGTTCTTAACTAGTGAGTCTCTATCTCTTCTACATGACTCTTAAGGACAGGGCCAGTCATAGGTAATACAATCCCTTTATTTAATTTACAAGTTGACAATATTTAAATAGAAATCAGGATGTACCCCACCTCAATATAAAAAAAAAAAAGAAAAGCAAAGCAAAACAAAGCAAAAAAAAACCAAAAACCCACCAATCAAAACCAAAAAGCCACAAGCAATCCACCAACGAACAAACAACAGGAGAACCAAAGTCTCTGTTACGTTCATTGATCGAAGTCTGAAAGAAAACTATGGGAAAAAAGAAGTTCAGCACCTTTATGAAACCAGTGACTGTTTTCCATTTGCTTATTACTGTCAGGAATCAAAAAGCCTTTTATGACATACTAAAATTACTTCCAGCAGCACTCCCCAGTCACTCAAGTTCCAAGACAACCTGCAGTCTGGCCCAAGTCACTCTGGGCTGCAGAAGATGCATATGGGCAGAGGTCCACTGCTCTTCAAAAAACCTAACTAGGAGAACAAGGTTTTACAGTTTATTGTGCATCCTGTTGTTATTACAGGGTCTTTCAGCCACCTGTTCAGAGCAAAAGAACAGTTTTGTGCTCAAAAGTGTGAACAGGTTTGTGCATTAAAAAACAACCAAACTGCAGTTTTGACATTATTGTGCCTAATACTTCTTCATGACGCTACTCACCAAATACTAGAAGTTCCCTGGAGAACATGTACCACATAAAAAATTACACTCAGACTGTTGTGTACAAGCAGCTATATGCCTTTGGGAGCTGACAGGCTCTAGCAGTTCCAGTTACAAAATTTTAAGTATTTGGGAAAAAGATGTGAGGGTTCATATAAAATTTGGTTAGATTTGTACAAACATGAAAAAAAGAGTTGCCTATCTACATGTTCCCAACACCTGTAAAAACACTAAGATCCCTTTAAAGAGTGTATTAAATATTAGTAGTTTTGGCTTTTTCATGGTCTTACAGAAATTTTGTGGTACTCAAAAAATCATTATCTTTATACCTAAAATACAATTACATATACAACGCACAACCCTGCTTTTTGAGCAATAATCACAACGCAAAAGAACTGTTACTATGTGCCTGCATCCCAGCAGCCATGAGAAAGAAATCAACACATAAAACTCACTATTGCTGTGACAAATACATTATGACAGATATAATGAATTAATTAATTACTGTAACAACTTCGTAAATAGCTACAAAGTATTCTGTGCTGGCTTTAAGAAATTGTATCTTTTCAGAAAGTAAGCTTTGACAAAATATTCTTACTACTAGTAAAAGAAAACTTGCTAACAGATCTAATTCATAAGAGAAAATACTTGTTCCTTTCACAGAAAAGTTCTTCAGGTGAAGCAGAAAAAAAAGAAACCAAAATAAATAAAACCCAGATTTAAAAAAACCAAACCACCACGCCATCCACAAAATTAAAAAATATATACTTTGTTTTTCTTCTTTCTCTAAGTGGTTCTGATCCTGAAAATGACAATACTCTCCTCCCCATCCTGGTCCCTTCCCATCTCCTCCTCAACAAAAACGTTTCCATAGCCTCTTGTGGGGCAACTGCCTAAGCTTACATGGGACAGGAATGCAAGTTTGCAAGTTAATTTAGTGCACTTCAGGAAGAAAGTCAAGATATTTACAACCAAGGGATGTTTATGCTATCTCTGGAAATGAAGATCCACAAAGCTGACCTGTCCAGCAGCTGAGGGAAGGAGTCTTGTGAAGATGGTCCTGTTTCAGCTAAAACTAATGCAGCTCCTTGTCTCACAAGTTAAGGACCTGAATGGAGAAGGCTCACAAGCAGGCTACGGTATTATTTAATTTTTTTTCCTCCTCTATTAACGCACAGAAAATTATTTTGAAGGCTGTGGTCCCTGCCTGAGCAAAGCCCTTCACCTAACTAACTGCAATTCTGAAGCTGATACCCCTCAGTATGGTAACAAGTGGAGCAGAGTACGTGCTACTTAAATAATTATGTTGCTCAACTCTCCAGTCAAATCATGCTAAACAGCACCTGAAAGGCAAACAGACGGTGTAAGGGTATAAAAATCAGTGAGGGGAACACCTCTCTAGAAGTAAAGATTGTGGACGGATGATGGTTGACAGACTGCGAACCTTTTCGTGCACCCAAGTCAGGGACACTTTCTTGGCAAGAACTGCACTTTCAAGATACAGCTTAACTTTTGCTTCAAGTCCATTTTACAGCAGCAATATAGCAAAGATTTGCATCTCTGACTGTGCTGGATGGTACCCAGGATTTATTAACTTGAGCTTGATCACTTGTAGTTAGCGCGTTTATCACTGGCGATCCCAAATCCATTGTATCTGTCATTTTAATATATCAAATATCTCCATTATTTTAACTTTCTGAACCCGTGTCACTACAAGTCCTTATTGTGGCACTAGGAAAGAGGCAAACACTCATTTTGTCAAACACTTCCAGTAAGAGTCCTGAGACTCTGAGACAGACAGACATCAGGATCTCACCTTTTCAGCTCCCCCAGAGCAATATAGTATGCCACAAATGCTTTGCGGGGAGCACTTAAATACAAAAGACTGTATGATAAAGCAACATTAAATAAGTCAAAACCTCCTAATGATGGAATACATGTAGTTTTGTAAGTTGAGTATTCCTTTACCTGTAAGTAAGTTTAGTTCCTTAGCAAAATGGAATAGGGATCAACCAGTATACCTCTTTGAATGTGTCATAAGAACAAACACAAAAGCAAATAGCAATGGTTACAAGCTGCACCAGCAGAGGTTCAGGCTGGAGATCAGGAAGCACTGAAAGGGTTATCAAACACTGGAATGGTCTGCTCAGGGCAGTGGTGGAATCACCATCCCTGAGGGTGATCAAGGGGCACAAGGACCTGGTGCTTAGGGACATGTTTGTGTTAACCCTTCAGTGCTGGGTGGAGAATTCGACTGGATGATCTTTGAGGTCTTTTCCAACCAGATATATTCTGTGATTCTGAGAAATTTCTAAGCAGTGATCATTCCTGTGGGTATCTGATTCCTATGCTTTCCCCTGAGACTTTGACAGTTTCACTGGATAGAAACATTGTCATTTGACATATTTTTCACTGTATTTTAACAGAAAATCTTTCTATTCGAAACAAATCAAACGAGCAAAGGTGCTACGTGAGATACAAATACTAAATTTATCTTGAAAAACACTTTACAGAGATGCTCTGTCCAAGCAAATTTAATACTTTCACTACAGATTTCCTGAATGCTGTTAACAATCGCAGAGTTCCTTTTTTTTCGTTTTTCATGATACATAATTTTTAAAAGATCTGACTCCAGAAAGGAAGCCATTATTTGAGACTGCATACTTTTTAACTAAACCATTTCGCCCAAGGTTTGCACAAAAAACCTGAGTTTATCTCTCTGGATATCATCTAGTCCATCTGCTCATGGAAGGGTTGACTAGATCCAGTGTCCCAGGAAATCCACTGAGGTTTCAACTTATGCCTGCTGCCTGTCTGTCCTGGTTTGAGTTAGAACAGAACTAACTCCGTTCAGTGATTTTACTTTCCAGCTCAGTCTAAGTAACTGCAGTTCCTGAAGTTAACAGCATGTCTTTACAGACAGTATCTGCTTCCAGTAGTGATAACGCTCAATATCTACAATTATTACCAAGGATTGGTATGTAGACCAGGGTAACTCCTAAATATTGTGTACACTGGTGGTGCAGACAAGAAAAACACTGCACTTGCAGGGAAGAGTAGACAGGACAGGTGAATCTAAACTAACCAACAAAGTATATTCCATTCCATATACATAATATATATATATAAAGCTAAGGGATCACAACCATCAAGTTCTCTTCTTCAGTGGCTGCGCCCAAGGACTCTGTCCAATCTGCCTTTGACTCCAATCCAAGAGTTCCTGAATCCACATCCTGTTTGCCAACAAGTCCAGTCTGAGACTTTCCTATTGCCTGCACACAGCATCAGTGGTGACAGTGACATCACTGCCATCAGGTTTGGGTTAGTTATCAGTTTTGTGCATATGTGTTTATGTGTACATATATGTGTATATAAATACATATTTTTTTATATATTTGTATTTCATTTCACTGTTATTATACTTTCATTAAAGTCGTTTTCATTTTCTTTTCTAATACATAGGTCTCTTTCCTTTATTCCCTTTCTCTTCCCCTTTGCGAAGGGAGAGAAATTAATAGACAACATCTGTCACTTGTTCACTGGCCAGCCCAGCCTTAACTCTTGATATTTTCCTTCTCTCAATAGGCACCACTGAGAAGAGTCTGTCTCTGTCTTGATTACTTCCACACATATTTGGACACCCTTGTAAGATGGCCCTGAGCCTTCTCTTCTCCAGGCTCAACAACTCCAGCTCTCTTACCTTTCTCTCTTTGTATCATAGGTGTTCCAAGTTTTTAATCAGCTTTAATCATGGCCTTTTAATGGTATTGCTACAGCATCTCCCCATTTATGTTCTATTTGGGAGCCCAGCACTGGACCCAGCACTCTACACAAGTCTCACCAGAGGCCAGGAGAGATGGTGATGCTCTGCCTTATACAGCCTAGGATGCTGTTGGCTGCCATTGCTGCAACAGGACATTGCTGGCTGATGGTCAGCTTGTCTACCAGGACCCCCAGTTTTTTTCTGTAAATGTGCTTTCCAGACAGTATGATGACAGGCCATGCTGGTGCACTGGGTTATTCCTCCAGAGATGCAGGATTTGGCATCTCCCTTTGTTGAACTCCATAAGACATCTGCAGATAGTTCAGGTCTCTGCGAACAGCATAACTATGTGATCTTTTCTCAGCTTCATGCTCTTCACAAACTTGCTGAAAGCGCAGCTCTACCCCAGAATACAGACCATCAACTGACCATGCTGAAGAAGACTGGCCCTGCTAACAAGCCCTGGCCTCCAGCTGAACTTTGTGATGCTAATCACATTCCTTCAAGACCAGGTTAGTCAGTTTTCAGTTTGTCACACTGACCACTTACCTAGTCTGTACTTCATGAGTTTGTCTATGAGTATACTGTGGGAGATGGTGTAGAAAGCCTTACCAAAGCAGATACAAACAAGATCCATGGCTCTCACACCCCCTGCAAAGCAAATGGCTATCAGTTTCATCAGGCATAATTTCACCTTCATGAATCCCTGCTGATTACTTCCAATGACTTGCTTGCTCAGAGTGTACTTTGAAGTAGTTTCCAGAATAATTTGCCCTATCACCTTCCCAAGGTTGGAGGTGAGGCTGACTAACCCATAGTTCCCTGGATCCTTCTTCTCCCCTTCTTGAAGGCAAGAGTGACATTTGCTTTCTTCCAGGCTTCAGGAACCTACCCATTGCCATCATCTTTTTGGGATTATTGAGAGTAGTCTCACTGTGACAAAGATGAGCTGTCTCTGCACTCTGCATCCCATCAGGTCCCATACACTTGTAGATATCCAATCTATACAAATGTTCCCAAATGTGATCCTGCTCTACTAGAGTAAGTCTTCCTGAGATTAGACTTTCCCATTGGTCTCCAGGGTCTCAAAATCTTGGAGGCAAGTGCCATCAGTAAAGGCCAAGGCAAAGAAATTACTAAGTATCTCGGTCTTTTGTGTAGCCTGTTACCTGCTCCATTCACCAGTAGACTTACATATTCTTTCACCTTCCTTTTGCTGCTGATATGCCTGCAGAAGCTGCTCTTCTTGTCCTTCACACCCCTCACCAAATTCAACTTCATGTGAGCTTCTGTGTTTCTTATGCAGTCCCTGAATGCTTGGATGATGTCTTTATATTCCTCCCAAGTCAATTAGCCTTAATTCTCTCTCATATGCTTCCTTTTATGCCAGAACATTGTCAGGAACATCTTGTTAATCCATGCAGGACTCCTTTCCTCTTTTTATCCAACTTCCTGCAAGTCAGGATGGACTCCTGAGCTTGGATAAGGTTGCTCTTGAAAATTAATGAGCTCCCATGGACTCCTCTCTAGGGTCACATACAAGCAGATTTTTTCCAAGCTGATGCCTGAGCAGATCAAGGTATCCTTCCCTAAGTCAGAATATCACAGAATGTTAGGGGTTGGAAGGGACCTCTAGAGATCGACTCCAAACCCCCTGGTCAAAACAGGGTCACTTAGGGCAGGCCCCACAGGAGTGACTCCAGGCAGGTTTTGAAAAACTCCAGGGAAGGAGACTTCACAACCTCTCTGAGCAGCTTGTTCCAGTGTTTCATCACCCTCACCATCAAAAAGTTTCTCCTAGAGTTGAGGTGGATTATTCCATATTCCAGTTTATACCCATTGTTCCTTGTCCTATCACTGGGCACCACTGAAAAGAGATCATCACCTTCATCTTGGCACTCACCCCTCAGAATAGTCATATAAAGTTGGTAAGATCCCTCCCTCAACCTCCTCCTCTCAAAACTGAACAGGCACGTTTCCTCAGTCTGTCTCCACATACCAGGTTAGAATGGATCCCTCCCCCGGTAGAGTAAACTCGCTATGACACACTTTTTTTTTTTTTTTTTTTTTTTTTTTTTTTTTTTTTTTTTTTTTTTTTTTTTTTGTTTTTTTGTTTTTTTGTTTTGTCTTGTTAAAGTCAGGAAAAATGAAATTGCATTTCTTATAGCTTAAACTAAATATATCAGCATAAGGAGAATAAACTACTACAGAAAAGATAATAACCTTAAGGAAAAATGGGGAAGGGGTCAAGCGGTGGCGAAGCGGCAAAAGCAGCAGCAGTGAAAACAGCAGTGGGGGAAGATAGCAGTGGGCAGAGCGGAAGCAGCAAGGGGAAGGGACAAGCTGTGCTTCCAGACATAAGGCTCTTAATGCTCCATTGTTGCTATTATATGGCCTATCCCTAGAATGTTCACCTCTTCGCTCAAAGCTTCCACTTCTAAGATTTTTCTTCTATGTCTGAGCTAGAAATCTAGCTCAAACAGCAACATTGCACAGTCCAGGGCCTCAGTTGTACCATTTGCCTTGTTCTCTTGTCTCAGGATCCTGGTCTCTGATCATTTCACAGTCCCTGCAGCTGAGGCTGCCCTCAGTTTTCATAATGACAACCAGTATCTTCATGGCTGCAAAGCATGAGATGAGCAGACCACTTCTCCTTGTTGGCTCCTCAATTAACTCCCAGGAAGTTGTCACCACTATAATTCAGAAACCTCCTAGATTGCTTGTACTCTACTGTGTTGCCCTGCCAGCAAATATCAATACAGCTAGGCAAATGCAGTGCTTCTTCCATTTGTCAGAAGGCAGCCTCATCTACTACTTCTTGATCAGGCAGTCTGTAGCAGACAACTACCATAGCATCACCTGCCTTGGTTATCTACTAATCCTGACCCCTAATCTCTCCACGGGCTTTTCAACTGTCCAAAAGCAGGGTGTTGTGCATTCTAGCTGCTCTTTCATAAAGGGTGTCTCACTCTCTTCACCTTCCCAGCCTGCCCTTCCTAAAGAGTCTTTACCTATCCATGGCAGCACTCCAATGCCTGAATTATCAACACTACATCTCTGTTATACCAGTGAGGTCATAGCCCTGCAACTGCACATGGATCTCTAATGTCTACTTTTTCCCACACTGCATTTGTTTGTGTACGATTGCTTCTTCAAAGAGGCACCCATTTATGCAGGTTTCCCAGAAAAAAAAATAGAGAGATTTCCCTAAGCTGCTGTTTTGTAGATATTTCCTTATTTTATCCACATCCTTGAGGTAGGGTCCTAATATAGATTGGCATTAAGAGAAAAAAAAAAAAAAACAAACCCAGAGAGTAGTTCTTTTAAACCCCTGTGTTTTCTTAGAATAGAATAAGCCAGGTTGGAAGAGACCTCCAAGATCATCCAGTCCAACCTATCACCCAGCCCTATCCAATGCCATTAAGTGCCCCATCCAGGCTTTCCTTGAATACCTCCAGGGATGGCGACAATTTTTGTGATGACTACTGTTCTTCTTTCATACCTATTAACTGCTATTCTATATTTTCCAAGTAGTTAAGATGGCATTATAAAAATTATTAGGTCTCTTCACAAATGTTTTCAATCGAAGTACAGAAATTGATGTCTGTTCATGCAAACAAACATTACTGAAACATCTTTCTGGAAAGATGACATTTGAGCAGTTTATTGAAATGTTTTACTCCCATTGATCTGGCAAGTATCATCACTATTTACAGCCATCATGTTTAAAGCATTTCATGAAACACAACTACTAGTATGGAATTTTCTGTTCCTCCTTCACCATTTCCCCAACCCTTTCCAGCAAAGACAGGCATCCCACTGAGTTTACAAGTAGCCCAATTACTTCCCTGTCAGTTTCTCACTGCTGGAGAATCACTAATGGAATAAAGCCTTAATATCATCAATTAAACAGCTGCTCTACCTGAGGCACTCTACACTACATAAACTGGAATGGACAAGTTGAATATACCAAGGCATGAGTTAGGGTTGTTCAGCCTGGAGAAAAGGAAGACCTTATAGCTGTCTTCCAGTACCTCACAAGAGCCTACAAGAAAGCTGTGGAGGAACTGTGTGGAAGAGCACATAGCAACAGGACAAGGGGCACTGGTTTTAAACTAGAGAAGGAAAAATTTAGATCGGATATTAGGAAGAAATTCTTTACTATGAGGGTGGTGGAACACTGGAACAGGCTGCCCAAGAAGGTGGTGGATGCCCCACCCCTGAAGACATTAAAGGTCAGGCTTGATGGGGCTCTGAGCAACAGGATCTAGTTGGGGATGTCCCTGCTTACTGCAAGGTGTTTGGACTAGATGACTTTTAAAGGTCCCTTCCAACCTAATGCATTCTACGATTCTATGAATGACTACAAAGTGATTCAAATACCAAAAAAAAAAAAAAATATTACAAAAATTAAGTAGCAAAAATTTCTAAGTTTTTTCACTTAACCTTAAGCCACATTGTGGTGGGCAGTAATTAGAACCAAGATGAATCTGGAACTATGCTTAATGGAAGAGTCTGAAGTTCAATTTTTAACCAAATTCCCTAAGAATGCCGTTCTTTGCAACTAACTCTTCAGGCTGTTTGCTGCCTTCAAATGAATTTGTAGAAAGCATGACATCTCAAAGATAAAAAAAATGATGAATATCATTGAAAATACCTGTGGGATAGACAAAAGAGTCCCCAGATCAGGGCTTATTTTCAGAAAGTAGATAGGAGTTTAATTATTCTCGCCTCTTTGGGAAGAGACACTTGGCCCATTAGCACAGATTTAAATCAAGCATGTGCTTTTCCTGCTCAGAGATGTCATAGGAAACAAGATGTCATTCATGATGCTTCACTAGTAAGAACAGAAGGAAGTACACCAGCCTGTCATTACCCAGGCTTCATTAGCTCTAGCATAAAAGCAATTTGTTCTGTAAAACGCAAACTGAAAAAAATCCCCCAACTAGAACAAAATTCTGAGTATCAGCTTCAGAAAAAGAAAAAAAAAAGCCAACAACCACAAAATCCAAAAACATCTCAGTGGTCATTTCAATTTACTATACACTGGTCAGTAACATTTTGGGGTATATATTTTACACATTATCATAAATATATCCAAATTTAAAATAAGAATATATTAATTTTAAAATTGTTTAATTGTCTTAAGTATCAAAGTGCAAGATCATTGATTAATGGTTGCTAGTTAGATATCAATTATTACTGAAAATGGTTTTCCAATTAAGACTACAGTCGGTTTAGTAGTAATCGCTAATTGGTGTTCTAATTGGTGATTTGCTGTTTTATTTGTGAGAATATACAAATACTTCAAATAGGATACAACAGACAAGGCAGCAGGCCCACATGACAGGCAGCTGGGGGAGCAGACAAGATGGCCAGCAGCCAAGAGCAAAGAAAGCAGCTGGGCAGCCCACCAACCATTCCCACAGAGTATTTCAATTCCATCAAATCATCATTTCTTAATAGAAAGCTGTACATCAGTAAATTTTCAGCCCACTCTGTGAATATATATACTACTGAGTTTAAGAGCCTTCAATTTCTAAAGGCAAAACAAACAGGGGGGAAAAAAAAAAGCCAAGCAGTAAGACACTTTTCCCCTCCATCACCTCTTCTCTGCTAACTCTGCACTGCTCACCTCTGTCTTCATATATTCAAGCTCAGCTTTCTTTCCCTCAATAATTCCTCTTCTTCTTACCACTGCTATTGTACCTGATGGCACTTAATTAGTTCTATCAGTGGTTTAACTTCTGAAAAATTAACTCAGAAAATTTGCAAATGGAAACATCACAACTGTCCCCAGTCAGGAATATGGCTGGTTTCTAATTCACTACTCTCTCTTGTGGTGTTCTCACTATTACCTTGTAAGTTGTAAGGAACACTCAAAGTTGGTAGTTTTAATTTTTTTACTCTGGAGCAGTTTATCCCTAAGCTCTGTCGCCTATGCAGTTAGCTGATATCCTGAAGGAAGAGGGAAGAGAAGATAGGAAAAGCTCAATTAACCAATTCCATAGTATAGGGATTTTTCTCCTCCTCCTCATTTGACATGCAAGACTCAAGGGAGCTCTTATTTGAAGACAGCTCTTGGTAAGCTCAATTCCACAAATTACTTTTACACTATAATTGCTGCTCCTCGGCATGAGTGGATACTCCCTTACTCTTAGCCCTAAAAAGTCAGCAGAATTCTTTCCTAACCCACATGTATGGTATGTATTGATTCACTCTCCTTCCTTTCTGCCTCCTCTGCAAACAGTTCTTAGACTTCCATCATTTAACTGAAATTTCATTCTGTTCTACATTTGAGAGTAGGATGCCTAGATTGTAGCAAAATGTCAAGATGAACTATACTTATCTTTTATATAAGACCATGTTTTCCAGTTATAGGCTGTTATACTGCTCTTTATTCAACTAAATGTTGTCTGGGTTTCTAACTTTTTCTTCATACTCTCTGCTTTCTTCTGATACTTAGGCCAATTTCCTGAACACAAAACAGTTTCAAATACATTAGGTTTAAAATCTCAGTGAAATTCCACCTGTTATATTAATTCTTCATCGTGTTTTTTGGGTTGGTTTTCGTTTGTCTTTTTTTTTTAACTCTACATTTATACCATTCAACATAAAAAATTTTATCTTGTGTTCTATAATATCAATATTCACTTTCACTTCCAACCATGAAAATTAAAATCATTACAAAAAATTAATATCAGCCCTACATTTACAACTATTTCATGTGACACTGTTTAGATTTTCTACCACCACAATTAACAACAATTTTCTACTTCAGAGATCAAAGGCTGCTTAACTTACATTCTGTATGCTACATCCCATCATTTCTGAATCTTGATTTCTCTCCAGTGTAACCCAAATCTGTGTTTTCATTTGAAGCAATGCTTTAAAAAATTTACACATTGCCTTACGGTTCAGGTATCTATTACAATGGAATGTCCATATAAACAGAATCGTTCTTTAATTAAAGATACAAAAATTAAGTTCCACCCACAGAAAGGCAACAATAGTTCTAAAACACGAAGACAGGGCAGCTTCATACATCTGTGATCATGGCACTACAACCACCTAGCAGATCTCAAAATAGGCAGCCATAAATATCCTACCTTGGAATTATCAATACTCTTTGCACTACTTTGCTTAGCCAAAGAAGAAACCTGTCTCTCAACTGTACAATAAAATGAATGTTAACATGAGAAAATTACAGAATTAATTAAGGGCACTTAAGTACTGTTCTGCCAAGAATAACTCCCAACATTACACATAAAAAAAGTTTTTTTAAAAATTACCCCTTGGGCAACAGACCCACAGTCATTGAAGTTTTACTCTGACAGATAGGGAATATGACAAGCATGGAGCCTAAAAAAGTCTCTTTGCAATAAATGTTAACAAAAAGGAGAGAATATGAACTCTTTTTGGAAGGTCTAATTTGTGCTTGATGCCTTGCAGACACAATTAAGTTCCAGTTTTGGGGAACACTTCCCTCTTTTTAATGTGTTTTTGACATTACATTCAATCCTTAAACACAAACATCCATTTTAGGCTGTGTTTTATGAAGTCCAGGCTATATTTAATTATTCAACACAGCAATTAAATACCTGACTTTGTATCAACTGGTAGATGCATTCTACTTCTCAATTTCTCTTAAGATTTCACAGAATGAGGGCTACTCCTCTCAATCATCTTTAAACCTGTTTAGTGCCTTCACTGACTGACTGGCTTCCAAAATAATATTTTTCAGGCCTAAAATGCAGATCCCTTTTGGTAAAACTTCTGTTTAACATCTTTATTAATGATCTTGATGCAAGTTTGCAGATGATACCAAGTTCAGCAGGAGTGTTGATCTGCATGAGGGTAGCGAGGCTCCACAGAGGGATGTGGATAGATTGGATCAATAGGCCATTGTCAACAGGTTTAGACTGGACATTAGGAAACATTAGTTCCCAGCAAGAGTGGTCAGGCATTGGAATGGGCTGCCCAGGGAGGTGGTTGAGTCACAAACCCTGGATGTGTTTAAAAAGCATTTGGATGTGGTGCTTGGGGATATGGTTTAGGGTGAACCTTCCAGAGTAAGGATATCAGTTGAACTTGGTGATCCAGAGGATCGTTTCCAACTTGAGTGTTTCGACGATTCTTTGAAAACAACCTGTTTCAGCACTCCCCCAAGCCCTTGCAGAACTCTGCTCTGTGTGCAATATGCATGGAATAAAAGGAGTAAAATAGGAAAACCTACTTTGTTTACTTGCATTTAAATGAAGTGAGACTTTCTATACCAAGAACTTTAAGTAACTTGGCTTTATGAGATCCATGGCTTAAGGTTTCCTTACAGCCAGCCATTTACCCTTCATTCTCTATTCCTAAAGGCAGTGTACCACAGTGACTCAGGAAAAGAGTTACACTTCTGGATTTACATCAGTTTGATAACCGAGACCAATGAATTGCTCTTCATAGAATCACAGAAACATAGAATTGTTTTGATTGGAAAAGACCTTAAAGATCACTGAGTCCAACCTTCAACCTAAGACCACCACGCCCATTAAAAAAATGTCCTGAAGTGTCATCTCACATTTGAAAAATCACATAGGATGGAAAATTCATTTCACTTACACAAAGGTATAACTTTGTTGACATAGCAGACCACATTCTTCCAGTAATTACAAAACTTTATTTTCACAACCAGAACAGACAAGTAACCATGCAAAGAAGCAGTGCTTCAAGATGGTGTTCCAGCACCTCAGTGATTCACTGTGTCCTAGTCAAGTAACAAAGTCCTACCCCTAGAATTTGCTCCCTGAATTTGAATCACCAAAATATCTCAATGCACAGAGACATGACATCTTTCCATTTTCATGCAAAGGTTGTAAGAGTAAGCATATTACCACTAAAACTAGATTGACAAGAGCACATAAAAATTGAGGTATAGAGAGGTTAGTTAGCAATGAACATGGAAAGATGTCACATGAATTTGGAGTTATGGGCATACATAAAATATCAGAATTAGCACAACCACTGAACAAAAGCATTAAAAAAATTTTCAAAATGTCTATTATGTTCCTTTAGGAAACATTTTTATCTTGTATTATTTTTTCAAGGTAGCACCTTCATAATTCTCACTTTGCGACATGTTACCATCCTGTGGCATCACTCATCTGGGTTTGTTTTGAACTCAGAAGTCTCATTCATCATTTGTTTTCTTCCATTTTCTCTTCACTCAAAGCTCAGGTCTGATAAACTCACCAACAAGGAATACCTACATGTTGTCTATAAAAGCCAAGGTTACAGCCATTGTGATTGAGGAGAGACTCCCAAAGAGCTCATTTGACATCAATGCACAGGGAATAAAGTTTAGAAAAGGAAAAGGCTGACATTCCTCTGAAAGACATATTGTCTCAGTGAAGTAAAGTGCCTTCAAGACAAGCTGTTCTTCATACTTATTTCAAAGTTTAGACAGATAGAGGGCTCTGTTTGCCTAGATTTTGAGATCAAGACCAGAACTAAGACAGGGCTATAATGCTCCATTATGAATGGGATGGATGACTTCATTTATGTTGCTTTATTTTTACAGATTTCAGAGAGGGAAAAACAGGGTAAGGTGAAATTCTTGTAGAGCTCCAGAGAGCAATTCTGCTCTAGACAACATCCACTGGTTGTATTCAATCAGAAATTCATCTTTCTGCTGCAAAACGTAAAGACTATGACACTGAGTGGAAACATAACTCCGAACAGATGATCATGGAGTGAACGTGTAGACCATTTTCAGCAGTAACACTTAACTCTCATAAGTCTGCTGCTGAAGTTACTGTTAAGAGTAACTTCATTCACTTTTCTTATTATTTTAAGCCTCCCTCTCCCATGAATATCCCCCCAGTCTACACTAATTTGTGGCTCTGAGGTTTCTAAAGCCAGACAAAATGTATTCATATTTAATTGCTTTTAACAGATTTTTCTACCTGAATTTACCCAGCTGCTTTTTGAAACCATTAAAGCATTGCAAGTCTGGAGCATTCTGCAAAAACTCATGCAACCTTCTACACAACCACTGATACAAACATTCTGGAAGCTGCAGTAAGCATAGATTTCCTGCAGCAGTTGACAACAGAATAGAAAACAGAAAACCTCATTACCAGTACTAGTCTTGCTTAACAAGATTCTGCCTTCTCTGTCACCACTATGAGCTTTCATCCCTTAGCTATTATGAAAATAGTAATTTGGAATTATAGAATGATAGTAAGTTTATCTCCTCCTTTCCTTTCTAAAAACAAAGTTCAAGCTAACTACATGAATGATGAGTATTTTTGTTTTCTTTTTCCTTTTTCTTCTCTCCTTCACCCCACCTTGTGTGATCCATCTCCCATTTTACTCTGTTTAGCAGGACTGGAATCAGATTTTTCACTTTGCTGAATGGGAATGGATCTGTGTCTGATACCAAGAATCAGTCTGAAAGGTGTATGCATGAAATGGATCCCAATTCATCTGAAGAGAAAAGCAATACCTGAAATATTTTTACAAAGCAAATTAAACAGCGTCAATGTAATTATTATATCTTGTAGTACAGTTTTATTGCTGTTTCCCTCATAAGGAAGAAGAGGTGAGAACAACACCTGCAATAAAAGAAATCCACTAAATAAAAACCTAATGCAGAAAGTAAGACCGAATGAGGAAATCAGGAAAATCAGCTATGTATCTTTTGGCTGGTAATATCAGATAAAATTCAACTGAGCAACCTTCTGACCCTGCAGAACAAAGACTAGGCTAGGAAATAAGAAAACAGTACAAGACCCCTTATTTCTCCCATAGCTGACATGTCATATCTCTCATCAGTCCCATTCTTCCAGCAAATGCAATGAGAAAAATGACACAGCATTGGGAACAGAAGTTAAGAGTTCTGAGTTGTCCCTCAAAAGCTGGGATGGAGAACTTGTACACATATATGGTGCCTTAAAAACTGGTGTCAAATGTTTTGAATACAGCAGCCCAGATAAGTGTCTGGGGGTAACAAGCTAGTGTTTTCTCAGGTTCATTTGGAACGCTAAAGAATCTCTACTAAAAACTTGCACTCTGCATAGGAACATGATTGGCTATGGATTTGCAGGGCAACTATAGACCTTCTCAGCATACACATAGAAATACTTTTGCTTGAAACTACCTACTAAACTCAAAAGTTTGCTTCGTTTGCTGTTAATATGTATCAGCATTTGAATTTCCAATATCTTTTCAGCACTCAGCTTTCCCCTTCAAGGACAGCACTCTGGATCTCACTTGATGCACTCCAAATGCAAGCAGACATCAGAGATTACTTCTTGCAACACATTTATGCAAGCTAACTTAAGAAGAAGAACTGATTTCCATTTCTCTTCTAAATACTCATCCTTGTAAGCGTGCTTCAAAGAGCAGAGCACAATTATGCCCAAATACTACTCTAACAACATTTTAAATTATTTGTCTTTTCTTCAAAGCATAAGCTTATGAGCCTCACACATGCTACTTGTAGGCTCTTCAAGAAGAAGACTCCACACTATGTCTTCCTATCCTCCCACCTGCTGTCTTCTCCCATCTATCTGTATTAGATCCACTCACACAGAATCATGGAATGGTTTAGGTTGGAAGGGACCTCAAAGATCATCTAGTTCCAATCCCCACCACAGGCAGGGACACCTCCCACTACAACACTTCAGCCACTCCTCCCCCATCATGTAGGAAAGACTGAATCAGTAGCCCTGAGAAAACAAGGAAACAACACAGCACAATACTTTAAATAAGCATATGCTTGAAAAAGTATCAAAAACACTAGAACTGAAATGTAAGTTCTGCAGAAAGCAATTTTAAAACTACAATATTTTAAAATACATCAACTCTTTGTTTCTAAAACTAAGCAAATATTTCATCTTTTAAAGAATCTAAAAAGGTAAAATATATCTAACGTAGAATTATCTTCTTACAGTTTATGCTCAAACAAGATTCTACAAGCTATATGTAAGAAAAACAGGGTGGTGTTTTGTTTTAACCTTTTTAATGCATGGGAAAAGCAATCATACAGATTATGAAGTAATTGTACCATTATTGTGGCTTCTGAAAACAACACTATACTTTTGAAACAGCAAACACCACATGCACCATCAAGAGAGCTGTTTACATTTAGAGATACACTTGGACATTCAGTATCAACATTCAAATAATATCTTGCCCACTGAAGATGTGTGCTCCAAGTCACAACTCTTCTAGTCAACTAAATATGCCTCTGAACAACGTGACTTCATGAGTTTCTCGACTGCCATAATTCAGCATGTCTTGTATTTTAGCATCCTACATTCTCATCACATGGATTGAAGAACGGAAGCATGCTATTATTCTAAGTAGATGAAGGATGACAGCTTATTCTGCACAAAGAAATCTGCAATAGCAGAATTCAAAACGCATAAAAAGCTTTCCTGAAGAGACTTTTCCATCAATCCTGATAATACTTGTTTTCACCCAGAGTATTTGGACTTCTCAACATAGATCATATATATGGGGGATGAGAAGAGCTTTCCTGATTAATTTCTAGAGTGAAGGACCACAATTAGAAAATGTCATGAATACTGTCTGAAAACAGTTACCATATCTAGGATGAAGTCAGTGTTTCCTCTCAGATTCTGTCTTTTCTTCTCCTGACCCAAGCGAAGCTTCTACTCAACACACGTTTGTTCCTCTTCTACCACTAACATTCTGAGTGTATCACAGGTTTGCCAAATTTCTGAATATTTGGCATTGATTAAAAGGCATGGTGAATGAATACACAATGAAAAAAATCAACACTACAAACACTGAAATAAAAACTTTTGGTAATTTAGTTCAAGTGAAAATTATTTATAGTCAAATATAAACATACACATTAGCTAAACAGACTTAAGACTTGTGACCCAAGCAGGCACATGGTTTGTGTGCAGAGGAGGGTTCCTTTGTTTTGTATGGTGACAAGTAAGAGAAAAACAAATTAAAAAAAAAAAAAAAAAAAAAAGACAACATACCAAATTTATCTGGATGCCAAAGGTATCATGTCAAAATTTCTCATTTAGGTTGGTCACTCTTCATTCTCTTTTAAGGTTTTATACCTACTTTTGTTTCCTTTCATAGAGAAGGAATATGCCCTTCATTAGAGAAATCAGCTAATACAGAAGTTAATTATTGGAACTTTGTACAATGTTACTGTACACAAAACTGGACATACTGCATTATTTGCCTGTGTGTTGGTTTGAGCTAATTGGAGAATTTAAGTGAGAAATTGGACTATTGGCTGAGAGAGAGTTAAACCTACAGTGTCACTTCACCAAGTTTCACTGAGACAGAAAAAAAAAAATAAATTGTTTTGGGAATGTTCCCAAAACATCCAGATAAGCCAGTGTGCTTGCGGGCCAGTCTGCTCTGGGTCCGTGCTGGCTTCGGCAGCTTCTTTCCTTTGTCTTTCTGCCTTTGAACTAATTCAGAGTTAAATCACTAAAACGACTAATTTCTTCTCCTATCATTAATCTCCCTGATCTTCAGCTTATCTGCAGCATCATCAAGTGGTGAGATAAAGCTGGGGGAAAGGGAGAAAGGTGGTAGGGGGGTTTGGTTGTACTCTCTTGGGGATTTTGGTCTTCAGGAGGGGTGTGGTGTGTATTACCCTTTTTAACTGTATATTTCTGTAAATATCTGTTATATCTTGTAAATATTTGCTTGTATATTTGCATTGCTGTAAATATAAAGCTTCATTTATTAACTTCCAGTGTGTTTTTCCAAGTTCTAGCCAGGGTTTTAAAAGGTGGGGGGGGGCAGGTCACTGCAAACCCACTACAGTCTGCATTAACAACAATAAAAAACAGAATCTGCTTCTTTCTCTGTCATGGCACTACATAAGAATTCTCTGCTTTAGCTGACAGGGATAGAAGTTTAGACAGACACACACCAGAAAGCACAAAATACAGAACTACAACTCTTCAGACTTAGTATCCTTTAAGAAATCTCTGTATAAATGTGTTTTACTCTAATTAGCACAAAATGCAACAGATTTCCTTCTTAATCTTCCTAGATGACATTCATTTAACAACTTATTTTAGAGAAAAAAAATGTGTACTTTTTTCAACTTGTCTGCTTTACAAGAAATAACCTTTTTAAAAATTTTATTTTGCATCAAATCATAAAAGATCTTTTTATGGAACCCAAATGCAATTATCCACTTGGCTTTTTTTTTTAATTTAGAGATGATCCATTGTTATTGGTAACACAACTATCATTACCTTTCTAGCACTGCAGGAATTCTATTTACCTATGGCTTTCTCTAAAATATTTTGAAAGTGTATGTGCAATTCATTTACTTTTAGGAGGCAGAACTCCAGTTAGTCTTCATAAACATAATTTGCATTTAAGAATTCTAATTTTTACCATTACTGAGTAATCACACTAACTAATTACACCTATGGGATGCTGCAATAACTTTTTTTGCTGTTTTGGTTTTGTCTTTACAATATTTCTTTAGTTACCTTTCATGATGTTGCATCTGCTTCCCCTCCCCCCTCTTCCTGTTTTCCATGTATATTTCAGCACCAAAGTGAAGTGTCCACCAACAGAACTCCTCCCTCTCTTGCACACAGTACCTCAAAAAAATGTATGTTACAGGAAATAGTTCCTCAAAGTATTTTTCATAGGCAGTTCAGTAAAATACATTGCGCAATTGCTAGATCCTTTGTTCCTTCTTGTAAAACTCTTTTGTGAGAGAAAATTGGTATCACCAGGTATAGTAACAGCTGAATACAAAAAAATCTTCACTGTTTAGTTAATAAGACAGAAGCTTCTGTCATCTTAACTCACTCCTCCCCCTTGCTATGAACTCTCCAGGAAGTTCAGGACAGAAAATTCTTCTTTTATGGCCTGAATCCTCATTATTATATCCTTTACTCTAAAAACACTTTTTTTTTTTCTTTCTGCTTAGCTAGTTCTCCATGTGATCTTCAGTGTTTCACGCTTTACCTTCTTCTGCCTTCCTCAAAACAGAAGGTTCTATGCTGAGAATTGTTACTGTGCTCTTCACCTGAATATTTACTGTCTTGGATTTTTCCTATTTTTTTTTAAATTTTATTTTTAAAAATCTCTCCCATGATGCCTGATGTATTTATGACACAGAGGTGGCTAGCATGGAGAAAGTTGGCAAAAGTGTCATTCCAAACCTTCCCCAATCCACTCCTGTATTAATCCATGTATATTTTCCTCCCTTCTCCCCATATGCTCTTAGCCTTAACGCATGTTTTTAATTCTCTCATATTCTTTACATTCAAATTCTTGTCAAGGAAACAATTTTCCTTCCCCCACTCCTGTTGATTCTTCCTCTATGCACACTTCCCTCTTCCTCATATTATTTGTTCTGTTGTAGTCAGTGTCATAGTTTTTTGTCTCCTCAGCCTTCTCCCTCCCCTTTTCTTATTTTCTGGACAGAATAGCATGCCACCTTGTATTATCATGTTGTATCAGATTCAGACTGGATTTCCACACTGCCTTTCATAACACACCTCTTAAAAATGCTTATGCTATTAAATACCATTAAAATGCTTTTTGTCTCCATTACAATAACCTACTGTCTTCAGTGTTTAAAAGTTAGAGCACTCTGTTCAAACTCACCTCTATTTTATATCTGCTGTTCCAAAAAATGTTGTTTTAGTCAAAAGTAAGTGGATGATACAGAATCCCATGTGCTGTGCTGATAACTGTTGTATTTTCAGACAGAAGTAAAGAACGTATAAATGGTGTTAATAATAGCTCTGTTTCAAGGCCTTCCCAGCTTTATTCACTTACTGGTTTTATTTTTCACTTCCTGATTTTCCATTTTCTCTGAAATTTCTATTTATTCCATTCCTTGTGCTGGCTTGAGGCTAACTGGAATATTTTAATGAGACAAATAAGATCATTGGTTGTAAAAATAATGATGTCTGTATCATTCATTGCTTAGTTTAAAGGGATAAAAATTCTAAATATAAACACTGTTCTTCCACTTTGTCCTGAGACCTCACCCTGCTAATTTCTCTGTCTGGTTTGTGTGTCCTTGGATCTAATCACTTCCTTTTAACCCAAATCTGCTCTGATATCTCACCTCTAATCTCGGCAACTAACACAAAAGCTTTGCTGGCTTCTGCTGTCTTCTGCTTGAGATGAGAGTGAGGTGGTGGAGGCGGCAGGAGATGGTGCAGCTTTGAGCCCTTCTGGGCAGTTTACTTTGTCCAGGAGGGAGTTTGGATTTCTGCATTATTTCTAACTCGTACATAATTTTAAATACATTGTGTATATATGCCTGTAGATGTTGTCATGCTGTAAATATAGCTTCATCTTACTTCCAAGCCACCTGAGCTGGTCTGGTGAATTTCAAAGAGTGCGAGGCAGAGTTCCTAACCCACCACAATACCTACTCTGCCATTTTTATTTTATTTTTGCAAATATATCCTGAATTGCACATTTTCATCTTACCCATCTTTAGGTCATTTACTATTGTCTCCCAAATCCTCCTGTAACACCCTTAATCTCAGCAACTTTCACCTTCATTAAGGATTTTTGAAACTTGTTTTCCTGACCAAGTCCTCCTCTAAACGTGTATCTCTGATGAAGTCTCTTGCAATAAAAATGACTCTGTTTTTTCTGCCTTTCCTGCATTGCTACACGGCAGTAATTTCTATTAAAGGCTTTTGTGTCATTTTAAGGTTTTGTTCTCTGAGGACTCCTATGGGGCAATCTTGTCTCTTTATACAGGATATCCATTCTCCTTTTTAAAAACAAAGTTCAAAAAAAGCTAATGGCTTGAATAAAAGGTTGCATTCACAAACCATCCTACTGCCTTCTCCCACTTTTGTTTCAGGAAGGTGTCTGCTTCATCAGTTTCTACTGATCCTTTACCATTGTACTGTTTCAATTAAACCAAGCATTTATATACAATTAAAAAAATAATGGAAGCTTTTATGAGTTCTGTCTAAAAACACTACTTGGTATTTTGAGGTTACTACAGAAAATAAAACACTTGTTGAGTCAATGAAGTGGAAAATTGCTGTCTTTTAACAGATCCTCTAAGGTACAAAATGTTCTCTTATTTGCTGTTATCAGTATGTCTAGTAATTGCTTTTTGTCCAACTATTAAAAAAGGCAGAAATAGACTTACAGTCTGGAAAGAGACAGTAAAACACACAGAATTAAAGCATTAATGGCTTTTTTAATTGTTTTGCTATTTTATAGTAGTAGGAACATACATCCAAAAAAGGGCATTTTTTCTTTCCAAAATAGAAAAAAAAGCTGTATAAAAACACTGAGCAACAGGTCACATTTCAAAACAAATAATCATGGTTTTCTGTTCTTTGGGAAAAAGAAAAAGAAGGAAAAAAGCCTTACTACTAATGAAAAGTGTTTCAGCTATAGGTTTGAAAATACTTCCAGTCACATTTCTATACAGGTTTAATTATAAAACATTATTGTAAAAAATTACCTGTTACTGAATTACACCTTAGGACTACACAATAAGGAACACTACAAAATCACTTTCTGTTACAAACTAACAACTCAGCATAAAGAACATATCTTTCTTCCATAACTAGCAAGCAGTTGCACTTTCCTGGGCTTTCTGAAGAAAATTTTAGGGGTTTTTTTGTTTTTTTCAATATCTCTGCTGGTTTTGGATATTCTAGTTTTACAAGGACTATCTGAGAAAAGTGAAAGTTAGCTACTTCAAAGAATCACTGAACTTTAGAGGTTGGAAGGGACTTCCAGAAATCAAGTCCAACCACCCTGCCAAGGCAGGATCACCTATGGTAGTTCGCTCAGGAACACATCCAGATTTGCAAACGTATAGCCAAAATCATACAGCCATATTTGCAAACACATAGCAAAAAATAAATTTCTAAGAATCATTTAAGTGACAAGTATGATAAAGGTCTCAGGCAAATGTCTGAATTCATATGCCATTTCATAACGTCTGTTAAACATGGGCAAGAGAAGTACCAAATAGCTGCTTTCCAGAATTAAACCAATACCTTACTTGCTGCAAAACAACCATGGGATTTATTTCTCCTCCTTCAATTTAACTATTTTTAAACTACACTACTCAGTCTTCTACAGAATAACCTCAAAACTGTAAATTGTTTATACCATCCTTGCACCTAGATACTCTTAAAATCCCCTGGAACACAGAAGTAGGTCTTTGAAAATCTTCCTTAGAGTTTACTAAACTTCTCTTTTATTAAAAGTAAAGATGACTAGAACTCATTTCATAATAATGACAAAGAATCCCTGACAGATTCACATTTCTCCTAGGCAAATTTCCAATTAAGGTAAACAGCTAAGAAAAGGTCTATTTCTGAATCTGTTTTAGAAGCTACAACTCACTAATTAAGGATTCCTCAAACATTTCAGGGAACATTCAGATTTTCTGACTGATGCACTCCAAGCACTTTCTCTGTAGAAAAACACTAAAGTTGAGTGAGTATAACTGAATAAATTGATGTTTCTTTTCTATTTAATGTATTCTTAGTCAAAGTTCCATCATTGTAATCCATGGTAAATAGACTTGCTTTGTAAAGGAGTAACTGATTTTAACTGGCAAAAATAACTGCCAACATACTAAGGTTCACTTAGGTGCATTTCCAAATACTGTGCCCTGGCAATCTTCCAGTTCACATACAGACAGAAATGTTTAAGTATTTGTGTACCCTCTGTGACTCCAATGAAACACACCTTTTTATAAAAATCCTTGCAGATAGACAGGATACCTCTCTTTAATATACTCAGATTATGGTGCAACCACAGTGCTGTCCATATGCTCCCCATAATTTGTTCACAATCTCTTGGATTTGATTAAAATCCTGCCTAAAAAGCTACACATTCATTCCCCAACCACAGAGAGAACAACAGATGGCTCACAAAAATGCTGCAAAGAACCAGCACATACCCATAAGTTTTATTCTGTGTTGCAGTAACAGGCACACAACTTCTACCTGACAATGTGAACACTGAACTTACCTGCAAAAAGTCACAAACATTACTATAATGAAAATGAAGGAACTACATAAGGGCTGCAGTTGGCCTTGTCATTAGGATCGCCTGATCAAAGTAGCAGACAACTAGGCTGTTCTGTAAAACCCTTGCAGAAATCCCTAGAGTGAGCACTGAATCTTCTTGCACTCACATCCGTGGAGGATGGTTTCAACATTTCCCCTGCCCAGGGCAACCATGTCAATGCAACAGACCCAGATGTTTTGCACTTACACACTCAATTCACTCATGTTCTGAAATTTCTGTTAGCACAGTCCTACCCAAACTCATGAATTATATGAAACAGTTCAGTATAATTGACTGCATTGTAGTACAACAACATGAGATGACTAAAGTAACTTTTTCCAGGTGCCAGATATCTGCCATCATGTTTGGATAAAACCAGGAATATCTTACTCCTTGCTGGGCTTCTAATCCTGCCTCCTCAGAATATGTCAAAGCTGATAACCATGGCAGACACTTACACTTGATATCTTTATTTTCTCAGTAGCAACAAAATCTACAAACTGAAGTTCTAGTTGTTATCTCCCTCTCCTGAACTGCCCTTCCTATTCATTCATCCCCCACAGTCTTCCTCACCTCCCCCGACATGTTGACACAAGGAGAGTTTTAAAAAGAAATTAGAATGAAGTGCATCGCATGGATTTATTTTAACACAGGCACATAATAAGAAGTAGAAACACCAAGAAAACTATTTGAATGCAAGAACTCTTAAGCTATCTCAGTTTTTATCCAGGTTGAGATATTTGCTTCACAAGATTTCAAGTCAGGTAATTTCTTTCAAATGCAGAGTTAAGGTACCACAGTGCCTGTATAAAGCCAAATTGTGAAAACTCAGTCAGCATGACATTTTATGTTGATCTGTGAGTGCCTCCTGCAAAAAATGGTCTACTTGGGAATAGGAATTATAACACAAGTCAGTTCTCTCCAAACTATCCATACAGGTACTACTTTTTTGAAAGGAAGCAATCTCTCATCAGGATGAAGGGAGTATTTATCTGGTAAATAGCAAAGCACAGCATATTCTTAACTTTCCACCTTTGCTTTTATCACTGTTACACAGGTTCAGAATGTGTTTTCTAATGCAGGGGGTTTTTTTCCGTTCTCATTCTGTTCCACGGGATCAATAAAATGCTTACTCTATTACCAACAAAACAACTCATGCACCAAATCCTGACAGAAAGCAACCTGATAAAAATACAGACCAGCAGAAAATTCTATTTTTTCATGAAAATTAAAAAAAAAAATAAAAATCTGTGAAATAAACATAACAAACAACATGTGAAAATCAGGCAATGATTTAGGTTTCAAAGGGCTTCAAAGATCATCTACTCCAACCTCCCTGACATGGGCAGGAAAACTCCTGAACTAGGCGTGGCTGCTCAAGACCTCATCCAACCTGGCATCAAACACCCCCCAGGGAGGAGGCATCCACAACCACTCTGGGCAACATAGTCCAGAGATTCATCACCCTCATACTGAAGAGCTTCTTCCTAAGATCCAATCTAAATCTACTTTTCCTCAGTTTAGAACCATTCTCCCTTGCCCTATTGCTAGACATCCTTATGAAAACTTGCTCTGCACCTCCCTACAGGATTCCTTCAGGTATTCCAAAGGTCCACTCAGAGTCTTCACTAGGCTGAAGAACTCCAGCTCCCACACCCTATCCTCACAGCAGAGGTGCTTTAGAGCCTGGATCATCTTTGTGGCCCTCCTCTAGACTCACTCCAACAGCTCTGTGTCCTTCTCATGATAGGAACATCAGTACTGCACACTGTATTCAAGGTGGAATCTCACAAGAGCAGAGTAGAGCAGAGTAAAGGAGAAGAATCATTTCTCTTGACCTGCTGTCCACACTCCTCTTGATGCAGCATAGCACATGATTTGCCTTCTGGGCTGCACCAGTGCACTGCTGGCTCATGCTGACCAACCACATGGAATAAAATAGCCGTGTAAAACATTATGTAGGGAGTGTAAAACTATACACAAAGCAGCCTTAAAATCTCTCCAAATACTGTAAGTTTTCTATTTTTAAAACAAAGAACAGAAACTTATTTCAATGATGTAAATTTGCACAGTCCCACAGAAAGTAATTTCAGATATGCTGCCTAAGTTTATAAGACAGACAGTCCCTGTTTTCAAATCTACCCTACATAATAACCTTCATGGGATTCAGCACCCTTCATTTTCTCACTTTTATCACATAGCTCTTCTCATAGCTCATAAATACTACCCTTTCTTCACACCCTTTTCTCTCCTCCTTTACCAGCACAAAAACCAACAACTCAATTGATGGCATCTAATCCTGTAAGAACTTTTTTTAAAAAGAAATAAAGAGAAACATTCCTTGAAAAACTCACAACAGTGAAACAAAGAAGTGTGATTGTCTTTTTTTCTTGTCATCTATACCGTTGAAAAAAAGTGAATCACAAAGTGCAACAAAACAGTATGCAAGTGTGACCAGAAATGTATCCCAAGCTTTCTATTCTTGACTAAATGGTTAGTTACAGATACAAAGCACTAGAGAATAGCTGGGAGGAGGAAAGGGGGAAGACTTTTCTCTACACGGAAACCAGGCAACTTCCTACTGCTGCCTTGAAAATCTTCATCATCCATCAAGAAGGTGCAATATGATTCATCTATGATTTTTAATCAGTTTCAGCAAGTAAGTTTTTAACTGGAAAACAGTTTCTGGAATCTCAGGCCCTTTTTCATGCATACAAAAATTAAGAAAATCCCCAAAATTATTATAGATAAAAATCCACTTCAGACTTGGTACTTATAAGGAAGTTCTTAAGGAGATTTAGTAGCACAGTATCCTTCCTAGCTGAGGCCAAGCAGAAGAAAAATTACTGGAATTTGATGTTTGTGCTTTTTTCTTTGCAGAAGTAAAAACACACTTTAATTAGCTCCAAAGTTCTCACACTTGCAGCTGAAAATGTTTGAAAATATTTCTGCGTAACAAAACTTCTGAGATATACACAAGGAACAGGTATGTCGGAACATCAGTTCATTGCATGCAAACACAAATTGCTTTCAGTAAGTCAAGCATAGATCACACATTTTACTGCTACCCATGCTCTTGTGCAACACAACTGCAAAACAACCAGAGCTTGCATTTATTTTAATTGCAGACAATATTCTGAGCCATGCTGAAACCTGCTACACCTATGGAAATAATCCGTTGTGTTTCACCCTGAACTGTCAGAAAATGTAGGGGAAATAATTTACTAATCATTTACTCCTTGTAATACTGACCCATTAGAACAAAAGCCAGAAAAAGAAAGAAGAAATCCAATTGCAAACTACTCTAAAACACCTAGTATGGCAAGAGAATATAAACAACAGAAACTATTACAACAGATTTTTGATTAATTGATTTCAACACCGTTACAGCAACCTTTACACTAACTCACTGAGGACATGTAAGAACGGGTGAACTGTTGCATTTTTTAAACTACATTGGCTGCTTCTGGAAAAAACTACTTCCAACTCCCAATGGCTTGGTGCAAAAATGGCACTAACACAACTTCTACTGGAGCAAGGGCTTTAAAAGACATTATGAAAAATTTTCCTAGGACTCTCTGGACCACAGGCCAGAAGATACTTATTTTACTTAACTTTTCTACCCTTTATTTACACTGCCCTTTTTACTTTTCACCCCTCAAATAGGGGAAGTTGTGACTGTTTTCTTCAGAATATATTTACAGTCCCTATAAACAGCGAAAAAATACAGGAAATGTTTCTCTATGCTGTATGTATGTGGTGCTGATGTCTTTGCCTCACTATTGTAGTATGCACTTATGCACATTCCTAAGGAAAACACGCTGCTAAGACCATACAAGTATCAATGACTCTGTTGGGTGCTTTCCTTCACCTCTGTCTCAATCCTGAGCTATTTTTCTACAGTACCACAGTAATTTTTTTATTTTTTTTTTTTACGTTTTATTAATTTAGAGTTCTGTCAGTTACAGATAAGCAGCTATACTAACAGGATTTTCTTCCTGCCTTATGTAAGATTGTTATCCTAAAATACTGAAAGAGACTTAAAACAATTTGCTGTCTGCAGAAGTAAAAAGAAGCCTGAGAACATTTTTTTCCCAGTACAAGTCCAATACCTGCATGCCAACTTTCAAGTAGTTATGTCTCTCAATACTCATATCAAATATCTATCCTTGCATAAGAAAAACTGAAGCAATGAACAATAATAGAATAAAAAAATTTTTAGAATTTAACATGTGAAGATTGATTTTCCACTTCAACAAAAGGTGTGAAGGCTTAGTTCCACAGAGATGTCTAATAAACTGTATATATAAACAAACATCTCCATTAGGACCCAAATAATATGCCAAAAAGTAATTGCACACAGACACTCCGAACTTATACTGAAATTAAGCTGTTTTAGAAATTCAATCATTTACAACAATCTATTACTTCAAGAATTTAAAAAGCAGTATATATACAGACCTTCCAGTAGTCAGATTGTAAACTGTAGTACCTCTGGTATGCAGATAATGCTGTAGGAAAGAAAAATGAATGTTGAATTTGTTTTGTTACATTTTCTTTGAAGATAGAAAACCTTAAGAGTCAGAACAGATGGTACAATGAAAAACAGTTTAATAAAAGTAACACTGCCACGGTAAGTACACTGTTATGGGTAATGTATCCCTTAAGATTATAATTTTGTTTTATGAAATGTCAATCTGGGAGGGTATTTATTGATCTTAGATATACAAGTCAAGGAAACTTGAAACAAAGAAACCATCTGAAATTTTGGGATTTTCATCCTGGACAAAGCTCTTGTAAGATTTTAAAATTTCATCATGTATCTCATTTACCATGCTCCCTGATGTCCTGTAATTTATAAAGAACTGGTATGGACAGAAATACAAAGAGAAATCAATTTCACATGCCCTTTCATTCTGTAATTAGGTAAACAGAGGCAAGTAAAGAAAGATTACATTTTATTCAACACCTAGGAGGCAAAACTAACATCTACAACATGGGTAAAGAACAGCTCTGTTCAGTAGAATGTTAGTTCTGCTTAGCAACAAATTTCTCAGATGACCATTCCTGCATCCCTCCTCCCCACTAAAAACTCTGGTTGATTCATCTTGCCCTTCAACTACCAGACCACATCAGTCTAGAGAGTAAACAGGCTTTATATTCTTACAAGAACGCTGCATGAAGCGCCATCCAAAAACGCAGGACTTTATTTAAAGATTCACTGCGGTAACACCAAGATTTTGATTTTTCAAGTGCTTGCTGCTTAAGATTTCAGAGTAGTTTCGACACAGTATGCATTTTCAAAACAACAAAAGAAGTCAGCCTCTGCTTTGAGACATCAAAAACACTAAATAGATGAGTATGTACTTTAGGTGCAAGTTCATACCCTGCAAAGCAAGGATCAGGAACAAATTATTTCCCCTTCAGTGCCTGTCTTGCATATTCATTCCGTTAACTTAACAAAAGCCCTTAGCAACATACACTTAATGGCAAGGTACACATAGCTTTCTCAAGTATACACCTTTGCAGTCATCTGTCTATGAGACTCACAACCTTGGTTTTTTTACATGTCTAACTGATATATGCTGAATCACGTCCATAAGGGCCCCCTCACCACTGGAACTGCTTGTGAAGCCAGATTCTAATTTTGGTGCTCTGAACTGATTTATTTACATGCCCGAAGTAGGAGGGAAAAAAAAAAGGAAAACATCATCCTTACATTACATGCAGTATGCAAAAAAGCTTACATGCAACTTAGCTGAACAAAATCACATAAAAAACTTAGTCAACCAGGCTGTCTGTCTTAACTGCAGAATAAAATACCTCCCCCACCCCAGAAAAACCCATATGGCACAAACTGAAGGCTATGACTGTGGTCTAACATTTTCAGTTTAGGAATGTTCATATTAGGCATACTTCAGTCACAAGATGTAATTATGTTATAAAAGATGTTCACGATAACACAAAATAATCTTCTACCTCAAATACTCCTCCTAGATTTACCTTCTTCCAGGTATCAATAACTTTTGACAGAAAGGCAAAATTAGCTTTTGAATGGAGTAATGACTCCTTTCTCAAATAGCAAAACACAGGCATACTATGAATATACTTCAATTTACTTCAATAGAATGTAATTTTACTTCCATTCTTCCTTTTTTTTTTTTTTTTTTTTTACTCAGCATCTATACCAATTTTAAAGAGTTATTTCAAAACCAGTATATTTCAAGTACTTAAGTCAGCAGGACAATATTATGCAAGATTTAGGAAACTCAGAACTTCCTTTAATCTTTTATCTTTTTTTAAAGAGGAAAAAAAATGTAAGTTTTGCAGTGAATTGTACAGGGGATATGGATAAAATAAAAAGATGGAAAGAATGAAAAGAACATTGAATAAAATGCTAATAATTTATGCTGGAAAACGAAAAGGAGAACTTTTCAGTGTGGCTGCTAAAAATATAGGAGTATCCATGTGAGTATTTCTCATCAAACAGGAGAGCTTCCCTACAGCAGTTATCGCTAAGAAGTCTATAGAACATCAATAGTTAAAAAAAGACCCAAACAAACAAAAAACAGAGAAGCAACAGAGGCTCTATAGAAGAAAGAAAAAGGAAGGAGGAAAAAACAAACAAAAACCTTACTACTATTCACTGATGTAAAGATCCCTTATGCAAGTATAGCAAAAAGGTGTACAGCTGAAGCTTTTCTTCTTGCCCCTAACTCTACCTAGTCAGAGTACACACTGCCTCGTTCCCCAGCCAGAGAGACAATGGAACAGAAGTTAGCAGTATAGAAAAAACGGAGATAAAATCTGAAAGCATTCATTCATTCAGAGTCAATAAAGCCCTGTGACAGGAAAGGAGGAAGATCGGGAAAGCTCAGTAAACTCAGCTCCACTGAAGTCACTCCTTATAAAGAAACGTGTCCACAAAAATACCAGCACCTCTATTTAACAGAGGAAAAAGTTCTTAAAGATAGCCTCTGTACCAAGATATTCCACCAGTTTTTCTTACAGTGCTGATGTTTGCAAATTATTTTCTTTTTGAATTCTTCCCTTCTACAATGAACTTCAGCAATTTCCCATGGCAATACCTGAAATGATTGCTTTAATGTGTCAAGCTCACGTGACAATTAAAAACGAATACAGAGGAAGTATGGACTGCTGAAGCATACTTATGCTTGTATGATAAAGCTTTCATTCTAAGGAAGGTCACATTACTCTTCCAGAGGAACCAAGAAAACACAGCAGTTGTCCTCTTAAATGTCCTGTGTTCAAAACTGCTTCTGGGTTCAGCAGCCTCTTCTATGGATCTAGCCTTTTCTTCTATGGTACCAGTATTTTGCTGCTACCTTTTCAAGATTAAATGCTAAAATTCTCAGTGTTGTGTTGAAAATTCTGGAGGAATTCCTTAGGGAGAAGCTCAACAGCTAGAAACTGTTATTGATGCACAGTTTCAGTATTTAATGAATGCTAAACTTACAGTTACTTGTGAAAGGGGCTGAAATAAAGTTTCACATCTAGATTAAACATCTACCTGAGCACTCAAGATCTGCTGAGAGAGTTTAAAGGACCAGGCAGAAAAAAACAGAAAAAGGGGTGCAAGAGCAGTTTTTTGCCAGAGCCCAAACAAAACACTACTAAATTAAGCATACCCACAATGGGGATCTTGCAATATAATATACTAGAAATCAAATTACAAAAACAAGATAAAAAAAAAAAAAAAAAAAAAACAAAAAAACCAAAAAACCAACAACCTACTAGTTTTAAAGCAGAACATGAACCATAAATGTAAACTCTATCACAGCCTACTCCTTGAGCGAGTCACAGGTATTTATCCTGAGTTTCATGGTATAGAAATACAACATCTCATCTAGGAAGTGTATTATGGAACTATAAGCAACCTCTCCATTAAATTTAGTTTAAAATCCCTCCAATTAGAGTTTTTATTCCAGATTAAGAATAAAAAGAACAAGCAAATCTGATGAGTGCCCCAGTCTGAGTTAGAACAGAAATGACTTCTCTTCACCAATTTTCCTTCTCAGCTCAGTCTCTTCTAAACGACTGCACTTTCTGAAATTAATGACCTGTTTTTGCAGACTGCCTATTTCTGGCAGTGGTACCACCTGACATTCTTAGTTATTATGACGGATCATGATGTTAAAAGGTTCTTGCTTATACTTGCTCCTGTGGAGACCAACACCACTGCCAGATCTTGTGTATCACACTGGGGGTGCATAAAATAAAAATGGTGCATCTGTGGGGAGAAGCAGTCAGGATAGGTAACCCTAACTGATCAATGAAGTACTGAATTCTTTGTGTGTCATATTCAGTACAGAGCTGAGGGATGACATGGGTTAAACTTTCTTCTTAAGTGGCCAGCATCCTAGGAAGACTCTGTCCATTCCGCCTTCAATCCCAATCCATGGATTTCTGAATCCAAATTCCAGAATACAGCTCCTGAATCAGGTTCCTGTCTGTTGCCAAGTCCAGTCTGGGCCTTCCCGAGTGCCTGCCAACAGCATCAGTAGCAACAGTGATGTAATTGCCATCAGAGGGTTGGTTTGGGTATTGGTTTTGTATCTATTTGTATGTATTTCATCTTACTAATTTCATTAAATCTGTTTTCATTTTCTAGTCCATAAATCTCTATTCTTTTCCTTGTTTCCTTCGGGGAAGCAGAGAAGTTCATAAAGAGCATCTCTCATGCACCTAATGGCTAGCCAAGCCCTAGCCCTTAACACTGTGCAACAAAGATTTTACTCAAGTCCCTATCCAAAACATAGGTTGTGTTTAATTGGTGTTAGGATTTTAATTATGAGGTTATCTGATCTACTAAAAAGCGAAAAGAAAGTCACTTGTGTCATGAATCACATCAGTAGTATTTAAAAAAACAACCACATCTGCACCTTTACTTTTCATCCAAGATGCTAATTTCAAGGTTAGACAATTTTTGTCAGAAGAAAACATATTCTATGAACTACTGTTTCTCTTTTAACATAAGGATATGAAAGTGAATTAATTACTCTGCTTCAGTTAATATGTCCTTTTTAAAAACATGACTACTTTGAAATCACCATTAGGCACAGCAGAATTCCACTGACCATCTCCTGATTATGAACTTCTTACTGAGCTTTTCCAATCTACAAGTGTGTCACTGAAATTCTTAAACACATGGAATTGCTGGAGGTCAAATACATAGAAATGTCTTTCTTTTCACAGCATACAGAATGCTCCTGAGAATCTAGAAATGCATTTTCAGACTCAGAACAGAACTGAAGAGTCAACAGTAAGTAGGATGACACTTCTGGCTTCACCCTCAACTATATTCATAAAATGATCCATTCAACTACAGAAAACTCTCTTAAAAGCACAAAGCTAAGTGACCACATTCAGACATCTGAAACAATGCAGATGTCAACAAAGAACTGGTAAAAAAAGGTGCTCATAAGTTACCTATCTTTATCCTTCTATAGACTAAGTATTCCATTACTTAATCAGTTTACATTCTTACTGTTAACGCTTCTCTCCAAAACCTGCAATTTACATTATTTTTCCAACAGCTAAACCTTATCAGTCTTTTGAAAACCCCAAAACCCACTGAGTGGAAAACACAGCATTTACCATTTTACCCTGAACAGGGCTGATAGGCTATGGAGTGGTGGTGGTATAAGCCCCCAAAAGGTACATGTAGCTTTTCAGATGAATCATCATCAAGTATATTGCTTCATTATAACAAAACAACATTTACCTAAAACAGCCCTGAAAAGAAAAACACTATCTTTCCACTTGAAGAATTAAAATATTGGACACTAAGAGAAACTCCTTAGCGCCAGCTTGCATTTTTATGTGTATTCAAGCCACCACCACCTTGCGCAGAGCTGAATCTCAAGTGAGTTCATGCAGTCATAGTCTACTGGTTTGCTCTTCTTATAGGCTGTTACAGTTGCCCAACTATCCACTTTGCACTATCTACAGCTACTCTAGTGCTGACAACCTTTATTATCTGTGTTCTAAGACTCTACCTTCCTCTGCTACTATGACTAGGGTGAAAGGACATCTCAGAATCAGGACACAAATGATTTCTTATTCACCTCTGTCTGAGATTCCCTGATTTCACTTAGAGAATAAAAAATAGACTTCACATCATTGCAATGTATCTGGTTTCAGAATATTTTTTGTTATTTGTTTGATTTCATAAGAAAACAATAAAACTTTTTTAAACACACAATTGTGATATAACACAACCTCTCTTTACCTATTTTGACTGTGGATGTGATCTCAAACAAACAAGTGACAGTGAGGAACAACATTTCTAGACTGAATAGCATCCACCCACTTGTCATTTTTAGCAGATCTAATTACAAATCATGCACAAAAGTCACAGAGGGATAGCTTTTATGATCAGCTCTAACAAATCCACTTTATGATACCTGAAAATTTAAGATGGCTTCAGAAGTAATGCAAATACAGAGCACTTTGAGTATTTTTGTGCTTGAGTAAGGAAAAAAGCAAACTAGATGCTAACACCATCTAGTGGCACCCTGCAAGGCCAAGTAAGACTAACATTTTTTGGCTTACTGAATTTTAAAAAAGAGCAAGCATTAATTTGAGTATGTACTCCTGAAACAGAACTTTAAAAAAAACTGTGGTCTCCATGTTCTTCTGTGTAAATAATTTTTTTTTAATCTAAGAAAACAATAATGTCATAATTTGTAAACGAGCACCAGCATTTCTTAGTGCTTTTCTGATGTGAAAACAAGTAGTAAGACTAGCTGAAGAACTGCAGAAGGGAGGCAAACAGAGAGAACACACATTGCTTTAAATCTGACAATGCTTCCAGAAAAAAGAAATCTTCATTAAACACCTAGGAGACATACACAGGTTATGGAAACAGCTTATTACATAGTGTGAGCTCTATCCACAATACTGTCTTAGCTTAGCAAGATGGACACTGCTGAGCCATAGAATTACCAACATCAAAAGGTGAGTAAAAGGTTGAGTCAGCAGAGTTGACTTCTCACTGAGTAAAAAGAATGGCTGGATGGCCAGGCCCAAAGAGTGGTGGTGAATAGAGTTAAATCTAGTTGGTAGCCAGTGACAAGCAGTGCTCCTCAAAGCTCATTTTTTTGGGACATCCTTGTTTAATGTATTTATCAATAACCTGGACAAGAAGACTGAGTATCTTTACAGATAACACTAAATTGGGTGAGAGTACTGATTTGCTTGAGCATAGGAAGGCTCTGCAAAGGGGTCTGGACAGGCTGGATCGATGAGCTGAGGTCAGTTGTAGGGAGTTTTGCATGGACAAGAGCTTGGGTCAGAACATCACCACACAATACACCACACTTGAGGAAATGTCTGGAAAGCTGTTCAGTGGTAAAGGACCTGGGGTTGCTAGTCAACAGATGGCTGAACTTGAGCCAGCAGTGTGCTTAGGTGGCCAAGAAGGCCAAAGGCATCCTGGCCTGCTGTCAGAAAAAGCACGGCCAGTAGGAATAAAGAAGTGCCCATCCCATTGTATGGGGCAACGTTAAGGCCACACCTCAAATACAGGGTTTGGTTTTAGAACCCTCAATACAAGAGGGACGTTGAGGTACAAAAATGTGTCCAGAGAAAGGCAGTGAAGCTGGTGAAGTGCCTGGAAAACAAGTCTTACAAAGAGCAGCTGAGGAACCTCAGTTTAGCCTGAAGAAGATGAAGCTGATGAGAAACAGCTACCTGAGAGAAGAATGGAGAAAGGTAGGTGTCAGTCTCTTCTCCCAAGGAATAAGCAATAGGACAGGAGAAAACAGCCTTAAGTTGTGCCAGAGGAAGCNAAAAAAAAAAAAAAAAAAAAAAAAAAAAGAAGCACTGTCAAGCACTAAGGCTGCCCACAGGAAGTGGTGGAGTCACCATCCCTAGATGTAGTTAAAACATGTGTAGATGTGATGCTGACAAACATGCTTTAGAGATGGCTTTGGCAGTCTTAGGTTTTTGGTTGGACTGGATGATGTTGAAGGTTCTAACCTAAACATTACTATGATTACATAGTAAAGAAAAAAAACAAAAAATGTTGCAGAAGATAAAACAGCAAAATGAAGGCCAGGTTGTTTGTTTGCTCCAAGGCCTCACAAAAATAGTTTTCCATTTCCTCCAGCGATCTGTACTAGAAGTATTAAGTGATCAAAGACACTTAAGCATGTCTTCCTTTTAACAAAGAATGAGGGCAGATACACAAAGGCAATACAATCGCATACTTAAAGACACACACACACAAAAATAAATCACCAATCCTCCAATTTTCTTAACAATTTCACATCCTCATTTGGAAATACAATGCAAGAGCAACATGGTGAAAAGCCCGTTGTCCCATGATCATATCCAACTATGAGCTACACAGAAGACTAAGAGGTATTAAATGTGTAAGCTATACACATTTGACAAGGCGTTTATTGTACAGAAATCCTTTAGATAAACTCTATGAAAGGTCTTAAAATGTTGATTGTATCAGTGAAAAAAAAAAACTGCAGTGGCACCACACGAAGCTCAACAACCCTTTATAGAGAATATTCTGCAAAATTAGTTTTAACAAGCAAGTATTTAAACACTGCCCAAAATGAAAAATTTCAGACAACCAGTTAAAAAAAATATGGTCCAGATATATAATATAAAAATAACCTTCTACTGCTAAATGTCATCCCCCTGCAAACATACTTTATGTTCTAAATTTAAGATAATATTCTTACTTCTTTCTAGGAATTGCACGTAATGGTTTGGACCACCTGAAATTAAAACAGCCACATTTTTTGTCCTGAAAAGGAAATAAACAGCTCTAAATAGAAGCAACTCAATTTCTGTCAGTTAATGCCAGTTAAAAACAACAAAGGGGGGAAAAAAAGTGCACCTAAGTATCACATTTATTTGAAACACAGTCATCAGATTGCTTTGCTACTTAAAATTCACTCTAGTTCTCCAGGACTCATCAGTAGAAGACAGACCAGAAGCAAACCGACAGCAACCTGTGCAATTGTACCTATGCTGGAAAATTCTCTCTTACACTTCAAAAGGTGCATCCAACTGTTCTGGACCTCAGAACACAGCACACTGAAATGCTTTCTAATGCCAACAGTCTCCTTCGAAGTCCTAAAAGGCCAAGACATTAACCACTACAGGAAAAATTCTCTGCAGAACTGGAATTCTAACTACAAAGGAGCACATGCACATTGCTTAATTTCAGAGTTGCTGCTGCAACTGAACAGCTTAATACTTGAACAATCAGAAAGTGTTTAAATTTGGGGGTTAGGCTGTATCTTAACAAATGAGCACCTCAGTAAAAATGCTCTTTATGTTTTCAGTTTTATTTTATATTCTAGCCTAGCAATTGCTAACAAATGCCCTGGGACTAATTAAGACTATCTTATAAATCACTTTAAATATTTTTATGTTAATGCTTTTGACAATGCAGTCACTGTTTACAAATAAAGTAAGCATTATTAAAACTGTTCTGACAGTACATAAAAATTGTGATCACCGCTTGGGTACAACAGTAAGAATTATTTTAGTGCAGTACTAACTGTGCTTTAGTAATCATGGTGTGAGTAACTGCATGTTTTTCCAAAATCATTCATGAATTCCATTATCTACTTTTACTTCCAGGAATTCTGCTTAAAGGAAAGCATTTCAAGTAGGCAAACCATAAAAGTATGTCCCCATTTGTGCAGCTGTTACCTGCCCTGCATGTCACAATCTAGAACACAGCCAGTATAGATGACCCTTCAACAAAACAGATAAAAAGACTGCTGAAGAATACACAATGATGTCAAGAGCCATGAGCTCACTGAACAGCAATCAACTAGAACCCGAACCTTAAAGACCACTGCCTATACTCTATGCTCCTTACAGAAACCAGAGCAATAGAAAAAAGAAAAAAAATGTAGCATCAGTTTCCTCCAAGGCTAACAGCACAGTAACTATGGTAAAATCCCAGCCCTCCCAAGGAATGCAGTAGGAAACAAAGTTCACAGGTATGTATCATGGAATCCCAGGTGGATTCATAAGGTTGCCAGCATTCAAAACCCTACTTGACAACTCATCAACCTCCTGTGGCAAAATGTGAGGCTGAGGTTTCACATTCTGGAGCAATTGCGTCACGTTTTTTTTGCTGGGTTATTTTTCAGTTGGATCAGTTCCCCACACAGCTGCACGTTCAGCTGTGCCAGCACAAAGCAGGGAGAAGCAACAAGCAGATGGGGGATGCCACTAAAGACACACCCAGTGAACAGCAAGGGGTTTGGGAACCTCTGAAACAAACAGCTGAGGAATAGCTNTTATTAGACTTAAGAAAATGATACTGAGAAAACAATAGCTATTACTAAGAGAAGCAAATATTGCCATTTCGGTAAACACTGAAGCCAAATTCTGACCAGAAATTATCAAGATGATGAAATCAGGGCACAGAAACCACCTTGTACAAGGTTGCTAAACTGAATCAATCAGTCTTAGTTATAATTGCCTGAATAAAATATTCAAAACCTGCAAAGAGGTTGATACCTTGCCTAGAACCTTCTCCTAAGAATAGCAAACTGCAATTAACAAGACAATTCAACTTCATGGCTGTAGAGAAAACCCAGTTCAAATATAGAACATTTTTGGGAAAAAACAAGCTGCATACCATCTTAAGGAATTTTAGAAGCCCGTAAAAAATGCTGTAATACTCCAGTTTAACATCAGATATGATGCAGAGAAGAATGAAGCTCATTCAGTAATTTGTAATGTAAAGCTGCAACTCCTGTTGGAGCGGACTTCTTTTTTATGAAAAAAAAAAAAAAATCCAGACTTTAGTGGCCACAAGAAAATATAATGCACTTCAAAGAGAAATTACTACAATATTTTAAAAGGTTTCATTTAAAAACATAACTCGCAGAATCATAGAATTGTTTTGCTTGGAAAAGACCTCCAAGATTAATGACTGAGTACTGCCATGGCCCTTAAACCATGGCCTGAAGTGCCCAATCCACACGTGCTTGAGGTTTTTTTTTTAATGCCTCCAGGGATGAGGACTCCATCACGCCCCTGGGATACTATTACAATGTCTGACCACTACTGCAGAAAATATTTATTTTCTAATATCCAACATAAGCCTCCCTTGGCACAAATCAAGGCAGTTTCTTCTGGTTCTATCACTCGATATTAGGGAGGTAAGACTAACCCCCACCTCCCTCCAACCTCCTTTCAGGTATCTGTAGACAGCAATGAAGTCTCCTGTCAGTCTCCTCTAGACTGAAAAAATCCCAGTTCCCTCAGCTGCTCCTTATAAGACTTGTTCTCCAGGCGCTTTTTAGTGGTTTCACTGCCCTTCTCTGGACAAGCTTTTGCACTCAATGTTGCTCCTTCCTGCAGTGTGGGGCCCCAAAACTGAACACAGCATTCATGGTGTGGCCTCGTTGGCCACACTACTTCCGAGACAGGCCAGGATGATGTTGACCCAAGTGAAGGGCTGAGTATTTAACCTTGTTGAACCCTATACAACTGACCTCAACCCATCGATCCAGCCCATCCAAATTCCTCTGCAGAGCCTTCCTACCTTTGAGCAGATCAATGTTCCCACTCAGCTTGGTGTTGTCTGCAATCTTACTGAGGATGCACTCAATCCCTTTATCCAGATCATTGATAAAGATGTTAAACATTACTGGCGCCAAAAAATGAGCCCAGTCTCTGAAACATGCCAAAGTCTGCCCACCAGAGTATTAGGGGTTGGAAGGGGCCTTCTCCCACTTTGAGACATATATGCTTGATGTATTTAGACTTCTGCAAGCTATCAACCATCAACTTACACCACATTCAAAGGCAGCCTGTCCCTAACCGACACTCCTCCCCACACATACAGCAAGCAAAGTATCTGGCTGAATGACATGTAGTAACCTGTCACAACTCTTTCTCAAGTTCCTAATTTTATGGGGCATGACTCCTAATGTTTTTAAAGAAATTACTTACAGTATTTTTACATTTGTAAGAAGGTATCGGCTACATGAAAATACTTATGAACAACAAATACACTCAACTGAACGATGCACTTTTGTCTATTTATTTCAAGAGGGAGTGGAACACAAACATACCTAAACAAAAAAAGACACAATAGAGTTCAAAACCATACACATAGAATTTAACAGATCTGTATCAACTAAGCATTGCTCCATCTTTATCGTGGGTTGGACTTCTGCAATCAACTGTTCTACTCTGCACAAATGACACTGCAAAAGCTTTTAAGCAAAGAACACTATCATATTTGCCTTTAATAAAGACACACCTTTCTACATTACATACAAAGATATACACACTTATTAAAGATATTTAATTGAACAAATAGGCTCCCAAGGAAAGTAAGTTGTTCAGCATTAGTCACGCTACTATCTTGTGATATGTTATTAGATTCAGTTCATTAAAGACATTAAATGCTCCACAATGTTGTCCAAGACTAACTTCAGACTAGACAGATTCATGGTTCTGAATGATCACTCTCCTTCAGCGTTCTATATTTCTGAAACTTTGGGATTAAAAAATTGCATAAAATATACCTTAGCAAGATCAAAATATTTCTGAATTTCCTTTACTTTTCAGTTCTCAAGCATTTAAAATTGAACCATCATTGCAATTAGTATGCATGATAACTAAAGAATTTATAGACTGTAATAAAATTTATTTTTATTTCAAGTTCATAATGCAACACAGTAGCATTCTACTTCCAAGTAACAGTAGTAAATTAATCACAGAACACTGCATTGTGTGTAATATTTTTACAGTCTTTGGTATCAGAGTTCAACAATTATGAACAAGAACATATGCCCCTCTATAAAAAAAAAAAAACAACTTTAACTCCTTTTTTCTGATTATTTTCACCTACTACCTCACAGAGATACCCTACTTTTTTATACTTCATTACTAAAAAGGCTTTTTCAATCATGAAAGATGTTTCAAGAAGTGAAGTACAGCTTTCAATAGACATTTTGTAAGTATTTTAATTCAATTTAAGCATTTTTAATACCTATACATTTTTTCCGACACAGCTCTGCTCATGATTTTTTATGGTTCTGGAACTCTGGTATTTTCAACCATTATTTGTACTTTTTATGCTTGATCTTAAAACCATATGCAGGCTCCCCATCAGGAAACTTCACCTCTGATCCATACCAACACCTTAATGCTGTCACTCTTAACTGTTATCAACTCAACAGCAGAGTTAATGCAGTTCAGCCCACAATCCTGCTCTGTTTTGCCAAGTAAAATATATTCAGTGAGCCATACTGCACTCACATCATACCAAGTTGTATTAGGCTAATCAGAAACAGCAGAGCAAGCTGTTTGCAGAGTGGGTGGTTAAATTTTCTTTAAACAAAAATAAAAACAGGATCAGACTATTCTTCAGTAAATTCTACAGCCAGTATATTGCCATGGTCTCTTCAAGTTTTCCCATGTCTCTGGAATTGGAAATACCAGTGGTTATATTACAGCAATTGGATGGGATGTAGGTTTAAGTTGAGTTCCTAAGATGTCGGTACAGGCTGTGGGTACTAAGATGCCTAAGCCTCCCATACATTCAACAAAAAGAGACAGATGCCTGTATCACTCAAAGCCTTCTGAATTTACATGCTGAATTTAGGTAATCGCAAATTCTTCCCTAGTAATATCAAAACTAAATGCTTGCAACCTAGTACCTGAGGGTTACTGAATAGATGGACACATAGACACACTTACGAAATGGTCTATAGCCACCCTCAAACACTAAGCAGTGCTTTAGAACTACTATCAGTTACAATTAATTTTCCTGCTTTTACATCCCAAGGTAACTGCAAACCAGTGCTTTTTGTGCATTTGGAAAAAGGTTTGCAGTGGCAGTCAGGGTGGTGGCGCATTTGTTTCCTTACACAAAGTCAAACAGAACTCTATTCATATTAAACATAAAAGCAACAACAACAAAAAAAGACATCCCCTGGAAAAAAAAATAATTCTAGTCTGTTCTCATTAGCTAGCTAAAGCAAGACTCAAACAGGCTTTCTACTCATCCATACCTCCCACAATCACTGGAAGGGAGGCAGCTATCAGACACTGTGCCTGACACTCAGTGAGATACAAAGTGGAAACAGCACAAGCAGAATATTTAGCTTGTATCTCAGTCAGCAACACAGCAGAGTATCTTTGGAAATCCACATTATTATCAAAAAAGCACTGTACCAAGCAACAAAGCACAAGTGTATATATAACGTTCTATGTTCACTGGCTGCAAAGACTGCAAAAAAAAAAAAAAAAAAAAGTAATTTCAAAGACTAACAAAGCAGAGACATAAAAGTAAAAAACAAACCCACACCTACCCACTCCTCTCAAAACCCTACAACCATCTTTCCATTCAGTACTTAAAACAGAACTTGAAACAAACTTCACTGAAGACTTCTGTTTTCAAATTAACACTTTTCAGTCTAGCTTTACCTGTTAAGATTGTGGACATACATGAAAACACTAAGACAAGCTCTTGTCCTATGCTCTCATCTCCTACCCTTCACAGGAACCCTTTAGAGGCACAGGCCCAACTGCTTGTACAGTCATGCAATAACGAACCAGAAAAATTAAGTAATCAGTATGGCATTACTACATGATTGAATAAAACTTCATATGTGAACCAGAAGTGGTTCAGAAAAGAAGTTATATTGTAACTACTTTCACAGACATCTTTAGTCTTAATCTGTTAAGGGCTTTGAAATACAGTAAAAACTGAGAAACCAATGAGTTATCCATATGTTTCTAATTCTATTGTGTCACTTATGACAAATGACAATCCCCCATGACATTTATCATAAGTACTAAAAAACACCTTACCTTTTGGATAATCTTCCAATAAGAGGTTGAAGTGACCTAACTGACAAAAGAAATCAGACTCGACCTTTCCTTCAGCTTTCAAAATTAGCGATTCATAGCAGCGAACAGCCTAGAAAAAAGAGATACATAGTTCTCAAAATTCTGTATTTAATTGAAGCAAAAAATACATTTTCCCATGCTTTTTCCAATAAACAATGTATTTTTTTTTTAATTCTGCAAGGTAAGTCTACAAACACGCTCTATAAGATAATTAGCGTTACTTTAAGAAGAAGAAATGCAATATTTAAAGACGCAACAGATTTGGAAATTCATTAATTCTATTGTTTATTTGGTATCAATTTGCATTGGAAGTTTTCTCTGATTTATTGCAGACTTCAGAAACGTCCTATTTCCAAAACGCAAAATAAACCTCTAATGCATATGATTTTTTAAATTTAAAATCAATAGAACACAAAAGAATTGATTTTATTTACCCTTTCTAATTTGCAAGAAAGAAACCTCTCTGATTTTACTCTCATTCTGTGTGGGTTTTTTTCCTCTAAATGATTCACACTTCATTCTTCCCAGTTATTTCACCAGTTTTTGCCAAACTGAAGAACACATTAGTTCAACACACTTACTTAGGCAACTTATATACCTTAGCATGCATTTCCAAAGATCTGATTGTCTTCATGGTTTGACTATGTTTCACATTTGGATGCAATTATGAACTGCTTGATTTTGATATATTACATAACCAGGGGCCTTAATACTTCATCTGAAATTATGAGCTGCACTGACTTAAGTAATTTTATTAAAACTGGAAATTCAAGAGAGGAAAAAACATCAATCTGTCTTGTATTACTTAAGTCCAAATACTATACCAGTAGTCTCGCCCACATTTATGTATTATTCTCTTTATTAATCATGAAAATGAGAAATGGCAACGACATAATGAAATGTTAAGAATTTAAAAATATCCACTAAGAATCCAAATTATTGATCCAATCTGTATCTTAATTTCCTGGTTTCGCCTTGCAATGCAAGTTCTTAATTATTTTTTTTAATAGTAAGGCATAATGAGATAAGCCTTGCAGTACTAATGAATACAAAGCCATGTCTGCAACCATGACTGAATCTCAGCTTGCATCACAAGCTTGAGATATATTACATACTCTTTCACCTACTTCCAAGTCCTAATAGCCTTATTTTATGGCTGTTTCAGAAACAAAGCTCTGATAGATAAAGGCAAAGCAATACTACCATAAAAACAGGTAGCATCTATGTTAAATCTATTAGTTAGGTGTATGCTATTTAAATTATTTAATAAACCCATTTAAATTACATATTTCAAACTAGGTATGTGGCCACATTCTGAATATATTCAATTGAGACATGTATCTGCCTCTACATCAAATTACTGCCACAGAATTTCTCATTCGTGCAGCAAGTTTTGCCTTAATGAACTGCACTGGAAGGACTGGGATTCTGTTGACAGTTAATCAAAGCTACTAATCCTTTCACTTTATTCCCATGACTATGAATGCCTCTTGGAGTCAGACAACTCTCAGTCTAAAGATTCCTGGAATAGGAAAGCAAAGGACACTAATCCAAAGTGAGTTTCTTAAAATTACTATTTATGTGTGTATGAACCAATTCTCAACATTCAGGCTCAGCAGCTGAACCTATTCCCATCTGCAAATGTTTTAATGCAAAATCTTAGTGTTTGTGCCTTATTTCATCTCCTCATTTTTTGGTCTGTTCTCCAGATTTGCACTAACCATAACACGGTTCTTACTGGTGCTCCTAATGTTACTGTCACAGATTAATTTGCAGATAGGCCTCCCATTTTCTGATGGTATGTAACACCTTTGTCACCTACTCAGGAGAATGTTCATGCTATAATATTTTGTTAAATTAATGTTCTGTCCTCTACAATTCAGTCACTGTTCAACAGTATATAGAAATGGTTGCCACAACAGCCAGCTTACAAAATGACTGGAGAAGAAGTTAGGGAAGTTTTTGTCCTGGATTAGATGGATACACGTATTTTTAAAGGAACTTGACAGATAATTAAACAGAAATTAAAAATCAGATGCACTTAAACTTAGCATCTGAAGACCATCAGTATTTCCCACCCTCTGTTTAAGCTGGACTAGATGATCTTTAAAGGTTACTTCCAACTCAAACCGTTCTATGATTCTAGAACTAAACCATCATTAAAAGATGTATTGCAAGTATCTGAAGCACTATAAACAGTAAAGATACAAAAAGCTGTGCCCAAGTCTTTCAAACGACTCGGATCAACTCTCAGTAAGGCAGATTTTCCTTTTGCCTTATAACACACTTTGAAGATACCATTGAGTCATCTTAATAACATCAGCACAAGGCAAGATGCAACAGAGCTGCAAACCAGAACTACTCCTTTAATTCACCTACACCTTTAAGAACTTCCTCTCAGTTGACTTCTAAGCCAGTATTATCAACATTATCAGGAAAAAAAAACCCTTACATTCATGAAAACTTAAATTGTGGAGGTTGTTTCACATGCACTTTCAAAAGTTTTCTAGCATGCTGTAACAAATTGAACAGAAACTAAGACGAAGTTTTGTTCCCTGGGAAGGAACATAAAAAATCAATCTCTTGGTCTCTGGAGGATGAGCAGATGGATCTGTACATGGCTCCTGTCCTTCCTAGTAACAAGAGATTCATCTAGACAAGCTGATTTACCCTGCTCTGAATTTGGTCAAGAGATGTTCTTCCCCATCAAACTCCTCCTACAAGGACCTTTAGAACAGAACAAGTGTTTTTCTCTGTAGAGGATAATTTCTTTCATAGCTAAATGAACAGACGCAAATTATTTTGAAGAGGGAGGTGACAACAATACTTATCCCTATATGGTTTCTTTGAAGGAATAATCAAATGATCTCATTTCAGTGGATCTGTAACTGTAAAGGCCATCTATGGCACCACTTCTGCAACGAATTTAAATCATGCTGAGACACTAAGTATTCTAAGGAAGTCAGAAATTCCTCAGATTTTAAAGCATTATTTTTCCACATTGTATGGATTTATAAGCACACTCAATAGAACCAGCCTTGTATTGACAAATGAACAAGAAAAAACCCTGAAATAAAAAGGACGATTGCTACAGAACATCATACACTTCCTTGCCTTTGTTCAAGGCTGCATGAAGATAAAAGGGAAACCTGAAAAATTTAGGAACTGGGCAAAATAATCACCCGCAGCTGCTTCACAGCAAGTGTGGCAACCAGAGCAGAAGCAGGGAACATATACAGGAATGGCTGCAGGAAAAGAAGCTGATTTATGTATCAATCAAGGCCACTAATACTTGTGCTGTTCATGACCTGCTTGATTAAAAGCAGACTGTAGTAACATACTACTGTCAACACTTCTGACATGATGGTTACATACCCTCTCTTATGACATTGTAGTTCCTTACTGAGGGCATTCTGATTTCACAAAGTCAACCATCAATTCTTAGGACACGTTTCAATACAAAATAGTAAAGAAGGAAAAGGCTTAGTATGTTTGTTACAGCTAGCAAAACATTTTATATGTATTCATAAAATGAAAAAGTAATCCCATTATCACTTTTAAAATGCACTACCAAATCCCTGCGAGTTCACTACTTATTATTCCAAAGGCAAAGGAAATGGAATATTTTCCCCCTTCATTGCAGAAGAACATTGTCCCCCAACCTCCTCCTTCCCAAAAAAAACCCAAACTAAACTATAAAGCAAAGGTCAGTTTTGGCTATTATCAACATGATGTCTTTTCATTAAGAGAAGACCAAAGAGCTGAAAATACACTATAATCAAACTCCACACACTCAAAGATGAAACCAGAATTCTAGATACTGTATGCTGAAGTCACCAATGCACATTATAGCTCCACTGCATAAAGTAGAAGGAAGCATAGTGTTATTTCCACTTCAGCCAATGTGAAGAAAAATAGTTTACCACTATTATTAGTTGCAATTATTTGTATTTTACAGCACTAACTAGCGTTACTAAAAAAAGAAAATAAATCAATACATATTTTCTGAATAGATGATGTAATGATGTCCTTTCTCACCCATGGCAGACATGACTAAGGCAAAAGCAGTGGGACTAAACAGCGAAACACAATGAAGTGTTAATGATTAATTCTCTATTAACAATATAAAAACAGAGGAGTGCATTGAGTCAGCAAATTTTTACTTAAAATATTGACAAGTTCACAATAGAAAATACTATTCCATATTTACATAAGCCTTCCATCAGGGAGGGGAACAAACAGTTCCTTCCTCTTTTTTTTCCCTCTAGAAAGCAATAACCTGAATTTGTGAGCAGGTCGTAAGAATTGGAAGCACAAAAAAAATTCCATTTGAAAAATTCTGAAGAGACAACACTGGACTCTTCACAAATGAAATGCAAACTACACTAATCCTTACAAATCAAATGTTAATTAGCTCTTAAGGAATGTTTTACTTTTCTGGAACAGAAAGTAATTACAGAAAGTAGTGGTCACTGAAGCGATGGTAACACTTTCTATTACCAGTCAGTTTGAGGGATATCTACAGAAGATTATGTATGTGCTGCAGTCCTTTTCCCCACCTCAGCAACAAAAGAGAAGAATAGTCAAAGGCTTACCTTTCATTCCCTTCTCCATGCCACCATTCATCCAAACACACCCATGATTTTCTAATAACAATGAAAATTACTACCACCCTGAGAACCTTCTGAATCAGTTCTAGCTTTTTCTCTGCAACAACAGAAGCCTGAACAAGGCTTGTGTCAGCTAAGGAAAGAGGAAAAGACAAGCCTGAATTCTTCAGAACTTAAACTATTTTTCCCCCATCAATGACTAGCTCAAAAATCACTACCCCTCCTGCGCAGTAGCTGACTCAAAGGAACACCTCATTTACTTCAGCAGAGAAAAGCATACAATTCATATTTGATTGAAGATAACCTATATTAATTCAGCAGACCCTCCACTAAAGGCTCTCATATTATGCATGGATGGCACAATACTCTTAACTTCCCTTATTTTCTTACTGAATATCAATTTCCACTACAGCTTTCAAAGCATTTTTGTATGTTCTCTCTCATTGTGAAGCTCACACTGTGCTAAATAAAAAAAAAAAATCCTTCTCAACTCAGTACAAGTTTAGTCTCCTTTTATTTCATATATATGGACTATTCTACAAAAACCTCAATAACAGTGTTAGAAGTACAACATGCTAGAAACAAACATGCTCATGTTCCAGGAGACTTCGGCCTCAAAAAGAAAAAACATGAACTAGACTCAGTAATGCTATTCTTGGAAAATTTCTGTGTTGGAAAGTTACTCTAATTTGTCAATAATATTTAAGATCAAAGTCCTAACTATTTCAGGGACAATATATAGTATAGAACAATGAAAATTGATCCTCCTTATGCATTTCTCAAGAAATGTACAATCAATTTTTCACAGTTTATTTTCCTATAATTACTGCTTCAGTGAACAGGACACTGGAATAAACAGTGCAAGGAGAACAGCAACAGCACGTTAGATACAGATATAACAATTACGATTTTCTTTAAAAAATACTGCTGTGATCTAGGACTTATCTACCACATCCATCACTTGAAAAAAAAAGCATTTGTTACATCTGAACTATAATGTGGAATTAGAAGAGAGGAAGAAGCCAACAGAAGTAAGGTCAATGTTGTGAAGTGTGCAAGTAAAAGTTAACACAAAAACTAATGGAAAGGTAAAAAGTGCAAGCCAAAAATGTTCTAGAGACTGGAGTAACAGAAGCACTTAAGATACAAACAACAATAAAAATTTAAAAATTACAATTTAGAAACCTACTGCAGAGAATCAGTATCAATGAAATAAATGCTACAACCAGATGCAGAACTGGAAACAGCAGTAGTAACTTAGAAATAATTATTCCTGAGGCAAATGATCATTGAAAAAATGAAGGATGATGCTGCTTCAAATAAAGCCCAGAATTGCAGAGCAGAATACAAAACAGAACATAAGCATATCAATAACAAATGGAGAAAAGTGACATTTCAGTGGAGGGGGGAAAAAACCCCAAAAAATACAACCAACATGCCACCACTGAATAAAGAACATCTATTATCAACTGTAAGACATTATTTACAAGTGTTTTCTGTCAGGCAGATGTAAACTCAATAGTGTAGGCTTCTCAAAGAAAAATACAGGAAGCTTAGTCATTTGCAGCCAACAGTGTCCATAACCAATTGCATTTTAATGACAAATTTGTTGACTGGAGTTAATGTAGTGAATTACTTTGCATTAATTCTGAGATCACCTTTAGGATGCAACTGTGTACATTAATTCTTTTATATACTTACAAATGTAGATATGTATGTACAAATACACCTACATCATACAGGAAATTAGAACAAATTCTAAACTATCAGTAAACAGTCCCTGAAAATATACCATAATCTGAAGACTCAGGGTATCACAACCAATTTGGTTTTAAAAGTTATCATTCCAAATCCTGCAATGTTTATTTGTAAAAGAACTTGTTACGTCGCAGATTTTTCATAGACAACTGAAATATGTGTTTTTTCTCTGATCATCTGAGAATTATTTTATAGTTTTATTTTTACTACAGCATTTCTATTTCTGATAGAATTGCAGTACTTTAATTTAGTAATTGTCCTACAGTAGCTCACCATACACTAAGACTTAAGACTACTGAATATGATTTTATTCTAGCAATTCCTAATTAAACAAACATAGAACATTACAACTGAGGTGCAAGCATGTCATACTTCAGAACATTTAGACAGTCAACTTTGATAAATAAATTTGTAGTTTTTGAAAGTGTTCCACCAATTTTACTTAGGAGGCTACAGATTTCCGTATACATTTTAGTAAGATATCAAATAAGCAGACATTTTCAATTTCATTAAGTAGGTAATTTTGGAAATATAATTAGTATCAACACAAACACACACATTAAAAAAAAAACAATTAAACGACTGCATGTGTGTGCCTCTCTGTCTGTGTTTTAAGAGCTGCCTGTTTTATTTAAGGAAAAAAATTAATTTTAAATCTGAGTAATTGTTCAGGAGATGAGTCTTTGGAAATGTAGCACTACCAGCTACCAAGTACAAAGACAACAATGAAATAAAGAAGCTTGTAAAAGAAATCAAGTATTAAACAGAATAATGTATATGCGTAAGAATTTCTACAAAAACTAATGCAACAAACATGTACGTGTGAAAACATTTAGTTTCAGACTAAATCTTTTTTTATCCTGTTTTTTGAATACAAGATGATAAAGAAAAGGAACTATAATATTAAAAAAGCTACCACAAATTGCTCTGCTAAACCTGCAGTCTAAACTTGAGTTCCAAAAGTGTTAAAGCATCAGAAGTGGCTCCGTTTTCAGAAATTAATATTGTTGGTAGCTTAGTCTGAAAATAAGGAAAAGAAGATTTTTAGAAAAATGAAGATAGGAGTTATTTACAAAGAAAGTGTGAAAAATAATGCTAATATGGTGAGACATACAGAATTTTCATCACCACAGAAGACAAAGTTGGCAGACACATTAAAAGAATTAGGATTTTTTTTTAAATCCAAAATGGATGAACCTGCTTTCAAACACTGAAATACTATGATTTCAAAAAGTGTCAGAATGTTGGTACTTTCAAGTTTAGCACAGCAAGGCTGCCCCACAAAGACTTTCTTCCACATCACCAAAATCTCATATGTAGGTTCCATGTCACATATCATGCTCCTTTTTCCACTGTCATTCATATGAATCCCTCTTGTGTCTGTTTAATTATGCTCAGACAATGGGACTGCCACTCACGTAAAAAAGCAAGCAACGCTGTATTTTAACCAAGCATGTATGAAAATCATCTTGAATAAGGGGAAAAAATTAGTTTTTGAGAACTTTATGCCCAGCAAATGCCTGGAAAAGTGCCACAGTAATTTTTATCAAAAGGTATAGGTCTTCCCTGCTAATGCCTGCAAACAGCCTTATCACTCACCTTTCCCACCTCATATGGCAGTAAGTCTGAACAAAAAGAAACTGCAGTGAAAAAATAAAAGGAACAGAGTCCTCTGGATGCACACAACATCAGTATCACTTCTGAATGGAAGAGCTGGTGTGTTATTTACCAGAAAGTTATGTCTGCTTGTAGCATGTAGTAGTAACAGGTATACCTGACAAAGTTCAAGTTTGAGCTGTATTAGCTACTAGTGTACATTTGCATTGTACTGTGCACTAAACATCAAGTACAATTCTGATACACACAAACATTGCTAAGGAACTGGCCAACAGTGTCTTCTGGTAAGTACAACTTTGCACTGAATTTTCACAGGCAATACATTCGTAAGAGTCCCTTAGCTGCAGGGTAAATAGCTTCTCAGGTTGTCAACACAGACTGTTTTCATTAACATTCCCAGGGAGCTGGATAGAAGACAACCTTCTTGAATAATGATGAGCCCTTTTCGGTTTGGCCTCCAATACTGAGATGGACAGTAATGAAGACCATGCAGAAAAAAATGCATGTATCAAACAATGTCACTTCTGTATGTATCTCTATATATATTTTATGGATAGTACTGCACTAGAGAGCAGAGCATATTTCAAAGGACATCTCCTGGTAAATACAGCGGAAACCAATTCTATTACCAGGGAAAGGTGACAAATAGAAAAATAGGGAAAAAAAAAACAATCACTGAATATCCTTGTTAAACTGTTTTACCTAGTATATAGAAGACCAGGATACAGAGCTTTATGTAATTTAAAACAAGGAATTAAATCAAGAGTTGTTTATACTCACAGCGTGTGCCTTAAACATCAGGTTCTAGAACCAACTCACTTTTAAGTCAAAAGTCACAATGATTATTCACAACAGGACAGAGGCAGAATGACAGACACTAAGCTTCCACATACAGACAAAGAATTCAGTTTCACCTATCCTTTCTCCACTTCAAGTAAACAAGGTGAATTTTGTGACTTAAGACAAATAAATAACTGGATAAAGACCACAATCCATTAGAAGAAGGTATTTAAGAGTTTGGGTCCACATCACCATCTGTCTTGAACACTAACAGACACAGCCAAAACAATAAGCTTTTTGCAATTCTATCATGCTTTTATTTTTTCCAATAGAAGAATTTGCAAATACTCTTTTCTACAGTGCCCAGATGAAAAAGGTACAATATCCAATTCCTTTGGAGCTAACCTTCAGTTACCACATACTCCAACCACTCAACGCACAATACACCAGTATTTGTGGACAAGAAACCATCGATTCAAACCACAAGTACAAAAGTGCTCAATAGCATGAGCTTCTACAACCAGCCACATCCAACTCCTTGTTACTCTAATTAAAAAAGAAAAAAAAAATTATACTTGTGTTAGATTTCAATTTTAACAGCATAGGTTAAAAAATTATGCAACAACTGGAAAAAAAAAAAAAAAAAAGCAACCCAGTATCCTCCTCTTCAAACCATCATTAACTATAGAACCTTGAGTTCATCACAAAACTGCCTTAAAACCAAGTGTGCTGTTATTACATTTCCCAATCCCAAGCTTCACAGAAAATATCTAGTGGCCATTTATTTACTGATTAGTCTATCTGTATACTAAAAATTAAAGAATGCACCATGTAAGTGGAATTCCACTGTACAAAACTCAAATCTTTAACCCGCTGTTTTATCTTATGTTGCACCTACAGTACCTTTCAGACTGACTAGATTAGCATCTCTAAGCACTAAAAACACTGCTTGTCTCTCAAAATCAGAGAGAAAATAAAACACTTTGAATAACCAAATTATTAGCAAGCATTTCACAAACCCACTGAGCTGCAAATTCCATCACCACAGATCTGAAATGCAACAAAGTATTCCAAAAGAACAGATGTACAGGACAGCATTTATCATCAGGAAAACTGAAAAGCTCCTGGCACCATTCATTACCTAGCTTGATGTCTCTGATTCATACACCTTTGAAGATCTCCTTGTGTTAAATTACTGTAGGGCTTGCATTTAAAATGAAATAACGATAGAAATAACCAAACAATATGCATTTCAGACATTTGCTGAGAAGTTTTTTCTTTTTGATGAGCATGCTGTACAACACAGGATTCACTCCACAGAAGATGAGGTGTTTAAAGTAAAGCATCTGATTCTTCAAATGAAGTTGTAAATGACTCAGGTCTTTAGGTGAAGGATAAACTCCTACATTGTTTAGAGTGGCAAATCCTTCTAAGGTTTTGTATTCATGTAATTTCAGCAGTTTAACAGGCAATATTGTTTCCAAAATGCAACCAACTTAAACCTGCAAAAATGCACTGGCAGTGACCCAGAACATAAAGACACAGCCACTGAACATCAAAAAGTTTTCATTTTTAAGGTTTTGGATATATGGGGGCATACTTATGCCTCCCATTTCACTACTACTAATCTCATCCTTGTTTAAAGGTTAAAATTACCTTCAAAGCCTTCAATCTTCTGACCTAAGAACTTTAAATTACCAGAATAGCCAGTTGAAAACTAACCTATCTGGCAGCAAAACAGCCTCCCCACTATTACTCACCCAAAACATAGCATCTCCACATAATCACTTCAATCACGCTAGTTACTCAGAGGATAAGTGATTAGCCCTCTGAAGTGAATGTTTGGGGAGGCTAAAAAATACAAAAAGGTGACAGTTTAAGAACATTTTAAAATGCAACAGGTATAGTGCAAGTCAGTCTCAAATATCAATCTTTCTAAGCCCTTTATTTTAAAGTGTCAGCTGTAGCACAAAAGGTTTGTTTTCATTGCTTTCTGCAGCAGCAGATTTATTTATTAAAAAAAAAAAAAAAAAAAGCAAAACCTGTCATTCTGGACCAACTGCGACCTGTCGCGTGCAAGCAACGTGAGGCGTTAAGCTTTATGCTTAGGCTTGGCAATGTGAGTAACACTTGTGCATGCAAGAGAGATTCTTTATGTTGTCTTTAGGCCAAGGATGGAGAACTGGCATCCCATGAGATGTGTGACACTCACAGGAAAAATCTCCTAAGTAACGAGGTCAGTGATGCCATTCAGCATCTTGAAATGCTGCAACTGCTTCCAGCTTCTTGGCCACTTAGTACCAGTTACTGGTGAACTAGCTCCCTCAGCCAACAGTCAGGACAGGGAACAGTGACTAGGGTATAGTATGTGCATAGGAGACTGGGAGGTTTCCTCTATCATCTATTTTCCCTTAGAATCATAGAATGGTTTCAGTTGGAAGGGACCCTTCCTCTCCACATGCTAAGTAGGTGGAAATGTTCCTTACATGTGGAGTCTTTGACATTCGAAGACAGAAAGGCCCAGCCCTGCAGAAAACCAGGAAGCGTGTAAGTAAGGCCAGTGAATGACAAGAACTCTATAATCAGAGCAGAGAGAGGGGGGAAAGTGCATTTGAACTAAGTGTTACAATTTGTTGCATAAAACTTAAATTTTTGCTAGTCTGTTTGCAAGCTAATAGGACAAACCATACAGACCTGACTCTTAATTCACTCTAAGAAGAAAAAAAAAAATACAGTATACTCAAAATAGATTCAAAACTTTTTTTACGGTGAGATAACTTGAAAAACTGAGTCTGTGGAATATCAAAATACAGGTTTGCAGCTCTTGTTAGTTTTATTTCCCTGCCTTACCATAAGTAAAAGTCCTGGCTGACAATGTTATGCTAGTCCCTCTCGCACTCAAGAAGACTTAAAGGAGCAGAACCTCAACAGCATTCTCCTTATCACCGTAACACTTAGCAGTATAGTTACACTACACAACATACAGCAGGCACAAATAAATATGTCTAAATTCTTCCCTGTGTTATAATAGAATAAGACTTGAGATTCTGGACCAAGGTTGCCTGCATCTGTTTAACAAACAGTTCAACATGCTTTCATTTTTACTATGAGTCAGATGAAACTCTTCCTAAAATTAATTTTCATAGTTATTTAATACTGTCCATGCAGCACAACATTCAACATAAAAAAGTAAACTGCTGTAATATTAATTACACTTACTGGTAGGAGCCTATCACTATCTATATAATTTGAAGCAACAAGGTACTGGCCTTTGGACTGCACTTAGAGTATTCCTTCAGGTCTATCAACTATAACGAGGTAAGTAAGGACATTATTTCTTGAAAACACACCCATCAGAATGTAACAGATGGATTTTTCAAAAAGGCTTATTAAAACTAGTCACAAAACCCTCAAGTACATTATTTTATTATGAAGCAACAAAGCAAGTATATGTTGAAAACCTAAGGTAGGTGGGGAAAAAAAGCACATCCACGATCCTGTAGTTCAATAGAGGATAAATTTCCAAAGATAAAGATGTGCATAATAACAGTCAGACCAACAGTCAGTTTAGTACAACATCTTATCTTCCTATTTATTTCAACAGCATAGGTACTAAAATAGCAACAAGAAAATATTAGCACAGCTTTTACACAAAATCACATTCTTGAAAAGTAAGCTGAAGAATAATGTTAGCATATGTATTTTTTTCTCCTAAGACTTTCCCCAGACTGCAGCAATTTTGGTTAAGAAACTTCCTGGGCACAGGTGGTACTGCTGCTCTTAACTCTTAATGGATTTTCCTTCCAACAATTTGCCCCACCACTTTTTAAAACCATGACAGCTCATTGAAAATTAACAATATTCAGCAGCAAGCCATTCCACGGATTTAACTCCAAGGAATCACCTTCTATTTATTCTGAATTTGCTCCTTGGTAATTTCAATTGATGCTCCCAATCTCTTGAAGTAGAAGAGACAGGAGACAACCTGTTCTAAAAGCAAAAATATTAATAGCATTTCAGCAGATTCAAGCTATAGCATTCTATACCATTTCCCTGTGTTCAGAAAATATAAACATAAATCAACTCAAGAGAGCTGCAAGGATAAAAGGGAAGTTGAGAGTTTCTCTTGAAAAAGGAAGTCAAAACAGCTCAAATTATTTACCTTAGCAAATCAAAATCTAGTATGACTACTTTCAACAAGTACCAGCAGGACAAACACCAGGGAAAGAGAATAGCTATTTCAGCTTAATAGTGTTGACACAAACAAATGTGTATAAATTGAGACTGAATTTTTTTAAAGGCCTTCAAAGATCAGAACATTATGGTCTTGCACAGCATTTACATGCAAATAGCAGAGACAAAAGGGTATTTTTAAGTACTCTATCACATTTAGGATTGAGATTTTCATTAATGTTATGACATTACATGTATCTGTGACATAACTGCCTGCAACATAGAGGGACAGGACACAAAAGCAGCAGGCAGCTCTCATGCAAACCTATGTATTCTTCTGTGTTATCTCTCAAAAAACTCTGCAGAGGACTTCTGAAAGTGATTTCTACCGAAATGCTACAGACCAACACCAACTGCTTGGCATCAAGAGCTAAACTGTGAAACAAGGGGCTTATGCCCTTGCAACACTTCCAGATGAAAGTACTTTGGAAAGCTTGAGGAAAGAAGATTGAACTAACCTCTTAAGATTTTGAACCACCACATCCCTGCTGTCCAGACAGGAGGAAAGCACACTGTCTGTAAGTAGGGAATATAGCTACAGACCTAAAACCCACAGACACTATTTGAAACCTGGCCAGCTTAAAACAACATAAATACACATGGGATTGAGTCTTGGATTCTCTCTAGAGAATCTCAAGTTTTAATTTTAACTAATGAAGGAATGCAATTTTTTGGCAATTTTTTATTAAGAACCAAACTCACCTATTAGTGTCTTTCATATTATATTGCGGCTTTAATTTCAGCATTACCCTGACAAGTACATACACTGCAGGTATGTCAGTATCACCGAACTAAACAAAAGGCTTTCTATCCTCATACAAAATAGCATTTCTTTATAGAAAGGCAACTGCTTTTCCAAACTTGCTAGCAAAATAACTTTACCCTAAGAAAAGTTCTTTTAGCAAGTGTCCAAGGGAAAAAAAAAAATTAAAAAGAGAGAAAGCATATTCACAAAACGTAAGTGGCATTACATGTTCTATGAGGTGCCTCCGGAACTTTGTTTGTTTCAAAACCACTTTATTAACACAAACAAACAACAACAACAACAAACTCCAAAACAAATGGTTATTTGTAAATTTCTGTTAAGCAACCACTTGAAGATGCAACAAACAAAAAACAACCTATCCCCATCCCCTCCCATACCAACAGAAATGTGACTGGATAACACTTTTTAAATAGCTTTCAACGTCAGATATCCAACATGAATTGCTGCCCATAGGATCACACCAAAAGAATGAATAGCTCTCCAACCTCAAGAGCTATCAATAGCATGTTACAACAAAAGCAGGTGTTCAGGAATCATGGAGGTTACACTAGAAAGGGTAATTGTAAAAGTTTTATAATACTAAGGTACTGTCTCACAAAATTCTTTTAAAAGCAGTATGTTCCAAGTAATTGTTCATAGCTTTTTTCTTTTCTTCTTCTTCAGATGTTCCACCCACCCACGTTCAAATGGGTAGAAGCATGCAATTTGCTTTCCGCTGTGTCATTTACCTATCTGGCAGGCTTCTAACTCAGCCTTATACTTCTTTCCAAAATACATATAAAAATCCACTGTCACCTCTTTTTTAAAATGTTCTTAATTCTCATAAAACCCATGAATGCCCATTTTTCTCTTCAAAACAGAAATGTTATCAACAAAATCAGAAGCAAGTAACAGAACAGATCCAGTCAAATGCAGCATTACCATTGGATTTTCCTGGTTTTTTCCTGGATTTGTTCAGGACTCAAGAATCACATAATTTATCCATTTTCATCAACCCAAGTCTAAATCTGGCACAGTAATTTAAACTTTGAAAAGTTTAAATTATCATGCTACTACTTACTTTCACTACCAAAAAAGCATTGTCTAAGCTATATGACTATAGTGCATCATCATTTTTTTAAAAGTTTATCTCAAAACTTAATACGCCTTTTAAATACAAACTGTAGTTCTAAGTCGGTCAGCTTTTCAGTGACAAGTATAAAAATACTAAGTGAAATTACCTTTGTCAATAAAATGTAATATAGTTTGTTAGCAGGTAAAATATTCTGTGAGGTCTTCCAAAAGGCTTAAAGCAACTAAATAATATCCTGAAAACAGGAAATACATGTAATCACGGTTCTGTCCACAAAGATCTGACAACAGTCACTGGACAGCAGCTCTCAGTAAAGTGCAGCTACCCCTGCTGCAGCTGGAGTACAATCAAAGTATTAAGCAAAAAAGTATGAATTGTTTTGTTAGTAGTGCTACAAGGCAGACCTTCCCTTGAGAAATGTTGTGTGCCTGACTGCTAACATGATCAAATTACAGAACGCTTTTGTGCCTCAAGAAAACCAGTATGATTTAGCACAGCCTCATACAGGCAGGAGGAAGACTCAGGGACACGTAAGCCACTGAAACCATCAGCAGTTGCATAAGACAAGGATGACAGACAAATCTCAAAGTTGGTGTAGAGAAGTAGATCACTGAGTATCAGAAGAAAGCACACTTAGAAAAAAGTGGAGCTGAGTCTTCTGGAAAGCAGCCCAAGAACTGAACCATAGGAATGCCATGGGCAGCTTCTCTTCAGCTGCAGACAGTAGCAAAATGTGTACATGCACCTCGAGGATCTGAAAACAGGGAGTGTCATTCATTAAAGTCAGAGTTAAAATTATATCCACAAGCACAACAATTTCATTCCCTGTTTTTACAAGTCTTGCCAGACCAGTCTGGAAGGACATAAGATACCACAGAATAAAGTTCACTGCATAAACCAAAAATTTTATGCTGTTTACACTGAATTTGCAGAGGGAGAGAAAGGACAAAAGAAATAAACCTTTCTTTTACAACTACTCAGATTGTCGTAGTATTCCAGGGAGGCCTACATATGGCAAAGTCATCACTATTTAAAGAATACTGTGCAATTCGCTAATATCTTTCCCTACTCCTGAAAACTCCACTGTAGTTTAAGAGGAGTTACAAGTTGTGCTTACAAAATTCTCTCCCAAGAGGCAGGCTTTTATTTCATTCATTTTCAGGACTCACTCACAATAGCTGCATGCCCTCCTGTGCGAGATGCAACTAACCCATCCATTTGTACCTGACATGGGCTTGCAGGTAAAGCAAGAATGACATACTGCTCTACTACAATAGGAGGTTTTGAATTTAGTGACACCTAAGACCAAAAAGGGAATGCTACTACAACACTACTCCTTAACCCAAGAAGGCATTGCAAGCCTTCTCCATCCTGTGATCATCTTCCCTTCACCGAACACATAGCCTGATGGAAGCAAAACCTCTCCTATTTCAGAGGCCTGTATTTAAAGTGCATGATTAATGGGAGCCCCCAGTGTAGTTTACTTTTCAAAATACTGGGAGATCCTGGTTACAGTAGTTTTAAATGTGAGAAGGTAAGCATGTAACTTCTTGACTTAAATAGATGGCCCCAGCTACAAGCTAACTGAATACCTCAGCTGTCACCTCTACCTTATTGAAACACCTCCAGAAACACTATTTGGCTATTTTTTCCTGTGTTAGAAGTCTTCCCACTACTCACAGTCCACAATTATCCATCTGCCCTTTCTTGCCTCCTTATATTCCAATCACACACACATTCCAAAAAGTAAAACTAAGACTCCTTCCAAGGTTTACAGGCATTACATATGGCAAACTCTCACAGTTAAATTCAACTCAGTGGAGAAAGTTCTGGATAACCATCTCTATACAAAGGTTTTGTGGTGATTCATATATATGCTTATAGAGTATGACAGCCAAAGAAAACAACTTAAAACAGATCTACTTCATAGAGAAGTACATGAAACTTCATGAGCACTTTTCTGCAGTAAATGCAACTTGGCAATGGAAAACACATCTCATTTCAGCTCAGTCCACTAAATAAATGCTGTGCAATAGTGTCTCAAGTATTCCTTCTCCAAATCTATGGGAATCTTTCTTTTAGCTCTAAGCACAAAGCAAGAGGTTCAAAGTGATCATCAAATGCCAGTATTTTTATATATGCAAGGAAGAAAAAGGTAACATTTAATTATTAAGAGTGCATTTCAAGGAGAAATACAACTTTGGAGTAAGAGCCAAAATTATTCAGAAGTAGCAATTTAATTCCCTGATGTGACTTTGGAAAGAGAGGCAATATCATGGTACCTACACTACTCATTTAGTGTCTGTTCTTTAATTTCTAAGCAAAACATGAATTCATTCTACTTAAATGAATTATCAATTTAACATGCAATATGAAGTTACATAAATGTTGCATCATCTTAAGAACATATGTGTAGTTTAATAATGTTCTTCTACCTGCCATCTAAGTTACACTAGTCATTCCTCCTGAAAATATACACTAAGTATATTTTCCAATATTTTGTTCAAACCAAGTTTCAAACAAACGAGCAAAAATAACCACACACACAAAAAGGAAAAAAAAAAAAACAAAAACATGGTAGCCTGTAAGCTGATACAACAGTTTGCTGCAGAGTGAAGAACTTACATAACTTGTCATACACCTTTTATTAAGGACTGAAAACAACTGCTCTTAAAAAAAAAAAAAAGTTTCTTTCCTTAAAAAAAAACCTCAGAATAGTTTTCACTTAAGAGTATATTCCATCCTAATCAAAGCTGAATCTTATGCAATCATGGCACAGTACATTACATAGTTTGTCTGGTCATTTGAGATAACAAATAGCAAGATCACATTGACCCAGTCTCTAAATTACATTACTAGCAACAAGGTTTAAGGCCAATCAGAATTTTTTGTTCTTTAGAAAACATGGAAGATACTGAAAGTTGAAACCAACACAAACAGCATCACAACAGCACATAAAGGCCCCAGAACAGATAGCATTAGCAAAATCAGCTTTTCCACATTCTGTCTGCTTATACACAAGAGCAAGGAAAAAAACCCCAAAACATACACCTTGGTTCAAACCTCCAACTAGGGTAACAGTGGACAGCTCTAACAGGCTTTGATTCTGATATTGTACACAACAGTACAATGATGCTACCATAATAACTTGATGGCATACACTGTGCAGACATTGCCAAAGCAGAGAAAATGCCATGAGAGCAGCGAAGACTACTGTCCAACTGAGATCCAAGTGTAAGTGTGAGAACAAAGAGGTTATCTGAGTTGGACAATACAGTCATCCTTAAACCCAGGAATCAATATGTACAGAGAGTGATAGCTATTACTCTTCAGCAATAATTTATCAGGTAACTTGCTTATAAGAACATGAGTTAATCAATTTCAGCAATGAGGTGATGAAAATCTGTTCTCAAATGCTACAGCAAATTCATGAAGTCACTGGAGCAGATGTGCATTCCTTCTCCTTTCCAGCTGTCTGAAGCCTGAAAAACCTCACGCTAGACATTAATGAATTGCTTTGAATCAATTTGTTCCATTTTTTAGTTCCAGTTGTGGAGGTGAGAGAGCCCTGAGGAAAATCTTGTGAAACAGTCCAAATTGGAACTTACTGTCCTGTTTTCAGGTGGCAAATTTGCATGTCTGCTTACCCACTCCTCTTATGGAAGTTTCCCAACATTAGAAAATTTCTTCCCACTTGTGCTAAGAATCTTTAAAATCAATGTGTTCTAATGCATTGGAACTAGCACTGCACTATTAAGGAAGCTTCACTCTAGTTTCACTGCTTAAAAAATAAAAATTAAAATCAAGAACAAATCACAATGATCTGAGTATCAGCAAGCTTTCTCTAGAAAAGAAGATCTTTGCTGCCTGTCTGGACAATCTACAATACCTTTAATCACTGAATACAAAATTAAAGTAGTGCAGTCAGAGAGCCTGGAAGGGGGCAATATATTCTTAGGCCTTCTCAAGTAGCACAGAAGTGAAGTTCTAAGGTGCCTCTGAGTTCCACAGGCATCACACGTTCACTGAATCCTGAGAACTTCTTGCACAAAATGAGCATTCTTACCCATTATCGCTTTCTCAGGATGGTCACTTTCATCTAGTAATCGTAATAAAAATCATACCTTCCATCCTTCTCCATTGTCAAATAGCAAAAACTAGTCTGAAGAGGAAGACAAACCATTCCATTCTTTCAAACTATCAAAGACTCAGTTTAATTAGCAATTAAAAGTAAGTAGTACAAAAGATTCCTTTCTCACTGGCTATAATGGAGCCGTCATTGTTCTCAGATTTTTGGCCACAAGCATTACAGGAAAACATTCTACCATTCAAAACCAAGCTGCCACAGGGGAACAAAATCCACAAATAAAGAAAACTACACCTTACACTGACAGTTTTTACTAACAGGGAATAGATTGAAATATTCCAGTTTTCTCCTCATTCAGTTTGGAACACAGCTACATTCCTAGATTAGAAGACTACAATCTTTGAGACTGCACATCACAGTCCTACAACAATCCTATTCCTACGACACATCCATCTACAGAATTCTTATGCAACCTTCAGCATTTAAACATATCCTCCTTCACTACTACAATACCACTTTTGCTGTGCTTTCCACTTTAACATAACACATTTCTCCTTTCCAGGTTTCACTGAACCATCAGTAATTCTTCCAATTATTTGTATCAAGTAAACTTTAAACGTCTTGTATTATAACTACACATAGGAAAAAAAAACCCCAAAGATAGTAATGATGGACAGTGTATAACTAGTCCCAAAAACTTAACTTGCAAATTAACATGTGCTCCTATGCTAAAGGTGTATTTGAGGATTTTCATTAAGATGATAAACAGCTGTCTCAAGACAAGCATCACTCATATCACCTAGCGCTTAAAGTTTTGGTTTCATGCTCAGTATTTTTAAACTCATTTCCCCACTTCTTAAGCAAGAAAGAGAGGAGTATGTACTATTCCTATTCAAAAGTAGATGAACAGCTCTTTAGTAGAGGTTCTTTTTCAAAAATTATAAAAAGTAAAAGCTACATTTAGCTTTTTCTTTGAATTAAGAAAGGCACAAATAAACCCTTGCTCCTTCTTTAAAACATCTTTTCTTTATAGTGAGGACCAACTGAACATAGTATTCCAGGCATGGCCTGACAAGCACCAAGTCATCTTTGCCAGTGATGTTCTTGTCAAACCTAGCATTCTGTTTGCTTTATTTGGCACAGCAACACAATGTTCAGTCATGTTGAGCTTATTAACCTTCAGAACACTCAGGTCCATTTCCACAGTGCTGCTCTCCAACTAGATAGATCCCAGCTTGTGCTGCACCCCTAGATTATGTGGCCTTACACTTGTTGAATTTCATCAGGTTCTTGTTAGCCCACTTTTCCAGCCTATCCCTGTCTTCCTGCAGGGTGGCTTTCCCTTCTGAAACATACACTTCCCTACTGTCTGGTATCACCAAACTTCACCAGAGTACACTTGATCCCATCATCCAAATCATTACTAAGGCATCAAACTGTGTTGGCTCTCTGAGGGACATCACTTGTGACCTGTTGCCATTTTGAAAAGGAGCTATTTACCACTGCCTGCTGAATACAGCCTGTCAACCAGTTCTCCATCCACAGCACACACCACTGTCTAAACAATAACGCATCACGGGTCCCCACAGCCTCCTCCTAGACCAAGTATTGAAAAAGTTGGAGAAATCTAGGTAGACAATGTCCACTACTCACTCCACATCAACCAAGACAGCTATTTTGTAATATAACGTGATCATGTTTATCAAGCATGATTTGCCCTTAGTGAATCCATACTAGCTTTTCCCAATCACAGGCCTCATGTAACTTGTGACAACCCCCAGAAGGATTCATTTCGTAACTTTCCCAGGGACTGAAGCAGAACTGATGTGCCTAGAATTTTTTTGATCCTTCTTTATGCCATCCTTGTAGATGATGGTAGTACTAGCCTTCTTCCACTCTTCCATGACATCCCATCACCTTGATAATTGATAATTTCTCCGATGTTATGGAGGGCAGCCTCAAAACAGCATCAGCCAGCTCTCCTAAAATCCTCAGGCAGGTAACATCTGTGCCCATCTATTTATAGGGACTGAGCTCTTGTAACAGTTTGTACACCAACTTTCTTCACTTATGATGGGTCTGGGATGGATCTGGATTTTTTTTTTCCCCAAAGACTGCTAGGTCCCAGCAGGTGAATAACAGGCTGAGAACCTCTGCCTTTTCAGCACTGTTGGTAACTTAATTCACCTCTCCTGTTTAACAGCCAGCCAGTATTTTTCTCCTGTTTCTTCTTTTTGGTTACTTACTTGAACTCTGTCGTAGTTTTGAGATCTCTGGCCAATTCAAATTTGAGTTGAAACTGCTTTTCTAATGGCATCTGCACAACCTGGCAATGCACCTGTAGTTTTCAACAGGTATTCATCTGCCTTCCATCCCTGGTAGGCATCTCTTTAGAGTTTGAGCAGAATTGGAAGCTCACAGTTAAACCAAGAGGGTCTCTCGCTCTGCCTACTTCCCCTACCTTTAAAGAGGATGAACTGGTTTTGTGCTTCCAGAAGAACATTCTTGAAAAATTCTCAGCACTCTACAGCTTCTTTATCCCCCATGGAAGGTTCCCATGGAATTCCCCCCACTTGAGCTCTGAGAAAACTAAAGTTTGCTCTTTAAAATCCAAAACCTTTGTCTTAGTACTAGCCTTCAGTACTGGTTATTTAAAAATAATGAGTCTTCCATTTTTACTCCATTATTTTTCATCTGAAACAGTTGTCCAAACTGACTCATCACAAAGTCCCAAAAATGATTTCACTAGCAGACATAAGAAGCACAGACAGATTACTTAAAATTCTGCTATCTAGAGGAAAAATTCATTATTCTACTCTAGGTTCCTATGCAAGGAAGTTTTCTAATCACAAAGTAAGTAAAATAATGATTAAATAAAAAAGGTAAATGGCAAACACAATGGAACTAATGCAGTACTACCCAAAAAAGAAACCTGTGTGCTCTATTTTAAAAGCATTACACTGGATCTTTTGACTAATGTTGAAAATATCCTGAAATTTTTCACAACTTTTCCATTCTCAAAATACAAACAAAAATGTAATGAAATGCACATTACATTCACAATTCAATTTCCTTTAAACTTTAATAACTAATCTATATTTGAGAAGTGAATCATAACTCTCAAAACAACACTCTGAGAATAGGAAACTACTTAAAGCCATTTTAACAAAACAATTAATTTAACAACTTACCACAAAGGAAATTCATATGTAGACATATAATGTACTGGTTGTAACTCATGATACACTATTAGTCTCTCCCTTTACAAAACTGTAAGTCACCTCTTCATTCTACATCTTAACTAAACAAGCTTCTTTGATGAACACTACATACCAAATCCAAGAATTGTAAAGGAAGTTATTCTGACAAAACAGCTCTGATGGTAATCCAAGCATCCTCTCATACTCTAAAGTAAAAGTCATCTGACAAAGAACATTCTTCAACTCCCAAATATACCTAAGTGGCTTTTTGTTTATTAACACAGTATTTTATTCACCTAAGCAATATTCCCCTGCCATTCTTTAGATAAAAAGAATTTGGAATCAAGAGTAATACCTTATCCACTGCAAAAATTGTCAAATAGGCTAGTTTTTAAAATGTTCCACTCAATAAACTTTATTACATTCACAAGCAAACTATGAAATGACCTATACTGCTCTGGCCATTATCAGTAGAACTAGTCTTGAAGACAAGCTTTGAACACAACAGTCCTGAAGCAGGTCAGTCTTTAAGGTAACTTTTTCACAACAAGAATTACTACCGCTATAGTTATTTCTCTAATTTACCTACCTGTAAGTCAGAAACATATTAAAATAATACTTAAGTATTTTCTCTTGTTTTGTATAACTTCCCTGGTCCAATGAACTCGAATGAGACTAAATCCAAGTTCCTCTCTCTCCTTCTAACAGAAGCATTCTGTAAAAGGCACCAAGATTATTCTCTCAGATATACCTATACAAATCCTGGCAGCAGGGCTCCGTATAGAACTAGTTCAAAACTGACCACTAAGTTCAGTTTTGTTTGGTTTTAACTACAAACAAGTATTCTGATACTGAGCAAGATTAACATCAACATTTTTACCACAGACAGCCAACTGGTCTCTATAATGGCACACAAAGTTTAACGAGCATCATTTCAATTCTTCATTGTGAAGATACATTATTCAAATGTTGAACTACAAACATCACAGCTGCAGAATCTCACCAAGAAGGGAGGTTAAAACAAAAAGTAACTTATGTAAGTGAAATACAAGACAGGTATAAAACTAAAGGACAAGAAGTTGTAAACATATGAGCATTCAGAGTGAGCACAATAATGGCTCAGCTTCTGGAATTATCTGAACTAATACTAAAACCTGCCACCAAGTTCCAGTATGTACTCGCCTCAGACTCACAGCCCATCTGTTTAATTCACTTCTGCACAAGCTGATCTAAGCCTTTTACAGCAGTTACTAGTTTTTACACAACTATTTTAGTATTCTCAATTTACAAGTACACACAATTCCTTCTCTTTGTTGAAAATACTGCAAAATCCATCCCATTACCTAAAAATCATAGCAGTTGAGGCCCAAGAATAACAATTATTTGTTCATTCAGCAGAGATCAAACTGCAGTTTAACTCATCAATCTGTAAGGCTGGAAACCAAAGCTTGATTTCTCCACAGAATGCAAATTTGCCTAATTCTCCACAGGATAAAGAACAACAGTGGGCTATGGCATATAATTCTGGTACTGCAAAGTCTTATGACAAATGTTATCAGTATAAAATCACTTTATAGCTGTAAACATTTGCCATGACTCTTCTTAATTTCTGTATCATCTTACTGATGTAATGAAAACAAATGGTTCTATACTCAGAGTTATCCAAGTATGAACATCTACTCTTTTCTAAAACAGTATAACAAACATATGGTATAGCTTTTAGATGATGCTTTCAACACTTACTTCAGATGGTATCAACATTTGCATATAGTCTTATCTCTATAATTATCAAGTCCAGTCAACCCACTACAGGGAAGAAAGAGCTATAAAGGGTGGCAAGACACAGAGCAACATGCTTTCAGAAGGAGAAAGCATACCTGAATATAGGCAAAAGCTTTAGATTGTCTGGTTTGTCTTCATGTATGAAATAATATGTATGGAAATTTGAAAGCTAGAAACCACAAGTATCAAATCAATTAAATGACTGAAATATTATTAAATTACCAGAATGCAATTGAGGAAAAGCATTTATATCCCATTCTTGCGCCTCACACATTCTTTCACACTTTCAAAAATTACCTAATTTATCAGAAACTCCAATCCTCAGCTGCTAATACACAATAATATTTCACTCTCCATCCTAAATTACCACCCACCTTGTGTGCTTGATTACTAAGCCAGCAAGGCATGACCTAAGTCTTTGTATACCTATCATATGAAGATCAGCCTTCAGACTCAATACCCAGTATTTGGAAAATACAATATATAACAATATTGCAAACATAAAGCTGACTGAAATGCAAATACTAACATGCCAGTTGTCCTGCAATCTTAACTACACTTCTAGAAAAGTTTTTTTGTAGAGAGGAGGCCTATGCTTTCCTCTTCACATATTAAACATATTAACATGACAACTGCAACATTTGCAACTTCACCAATTTCCTTGCTTTGGGGAGTAATAAAAACAATGCACTTCAAACTTGAGACATCCAAAACATTCAAGAATGTATGTCAAATTATTTTAAAGAAATATGCCTTGAACACTAGTTCTGAAAGTAAGAAAACATGGCAAGTAACCCATATGTAAACAAAATATACTATATAACTTTTTTTTTTTACATTAACAAGTGTTAAGTAACAGATAAAGTACAAACACTGCAAATCTCTAAATCTTTCAGTATTAGGACACATAAACATCATATAGGCTGCAACTGTAATTTCCAACTATAAACGTGGTACAAACATTACCTACAGAATATATAATTCATTGCACTTTTACAAGATCTTAAATTCTACCTTATTAACATAAAGCCCAAACTACATATAGAAAAATTCTGACCTTAAAAAAAAAAATTACAGCAGTCCCAATTATCTAATAACACACTTAACATTACGTCAAATCTTTCCACGTCCAGATACCTTTAAAAAAAGCTAGAAAATCAGCTCCATCCATAATTTACAAAATTTTAACCAACTTCAACTTGCTCTATATTGACCATATGACAGGCAATAAACATAATAAATAAATATATAAATTAAATAAATAACAAATACAGAATGCATTTTTAAAAACCCAACAAAATGAAAAAAAAATCTCAGATATAAATTTACAGAAATTGGAAAGGCTGCCCATTTCCTGGAATGCTTTAGAAACATATCATGGTATCAATTTCCAGTTTCTCAGTTTCACACTCTGTCATTAAATAAGACAAACATTAAAGTTCTTTTTAAAGCCGTATTTCTTCATTTTGATGAAAATAAACTAAGCTAAAATGTTTGAGTTTTGTTTGGTTTCTGGGGTTCTTTTTAAACTGTACTGTACCTAGACTAATCTGCTAAAATGTTTTCCTGCACAATTATTTTTCAGGCAGTCTGTTTTAATTAAAACTGATGATATTTAATTATAGATTAGTAGAAAATTAACATTAATGTCAAGACTTTAGGGACGAAGTCAATATATACTAATTCACACTGTCCAGAACTATTCTGAAACAAGCAACATCTACAATTACAATAATGATAAAATAATATTGCCACTGTGCACGTATTTTTTATGTTTAACAAAAACACAAATAATCAGTTTGTTAATTTGGTCAACACATACAGCCTTTAGACAAAGGAAATACCATTTTAAAATCATCTAGAAAAGGACTGCAAAACCACAAGAGGTAACAAGAGACCAAATCTAGTCCATTGTGTGGAACTACTTCATCTCTCTTTATATCAACTTATATATATATATATATATATCTCAATACTTTAAAATGAAAACACATTTCCAATTTTATCTACAGGGTATCAAAAGCCCAATGAGTAACAATTAACAAGGTTCTTATACGCATCAATCTAAATCTGTAGAGATGCAAAATAATTATAGCTTATAAAGCAAAGGTTTGCCACTGAAAGTCAACTTTGTCTAAACAGCAGAAGTACCACTCCAAAAACAACAGCAAAAAAAAAAAAAAGGTACTAAAGAAAGAAACAGAAAATGCTTAACAATTCACTTCTAATACAATGGATATCCTCCTCACACCACACCCCCCAAGTAATCTTTAAGCTTCATCTCCTGCAAAAACCTCTTCCTGGGAGAAAGAGACATCAGGATAACAGCAGGGGGGTTGGTTTGGTTTTGAGGGTTTTTTTGCTCCTTCACATTAATGTTATTGCCAACTACAGAAGCATAGCAGTGAGTACCTCTCTCTATAAAAGACTGGCTATGTTTGATTTTCAACATTTCCACCAGTCCGAAAGGTGACCTCTCTTTCAATTTCCTTCTTCTATCACCCAAGACCATACTAGCTACAAACCATGATTTTCAAGTTCTCCTTCTGCAACATAAACATAAAAATTTTGGCAACAAAATTTTTTATGCCATCACCCACACTAACAGCATGTATATTATTACAAGAAAGTTTTATTTCTTCTGGCTTATCACGTATCCAATACATGAAGCAACAATACAGTATTACTGACCTTTAATCTGTATCTTTAATAATTCATAAAACTGCATAGATCTGAGGTCTTATCTATTCTTTTGATTCCCTACATTCAGCAGGAGGACTCAGTTTAGCTCACACTACTACACCCATATATCCTACAATGGAAAACTACCAAAAAAAGACGGACTGTAGTCCAGACCTAGACCATGAATAAAACCCGCAACTGTGTTAAAGCTCCAGATACAAAGCTTCTTCCACCCTTCAAAGATATCCCAGATTTCTTCTTACTAAACCCTGTCAGGGTGTGGCTTCACTAAGCTGGAAAGGCTTCATGACATCTCCTGGTCAGCCTATAAGTTGTCCAAGCCAACATGCTGCCTCCTTCCAAGTGAGCCCCAGTAAAAGCATGAGTAGTACCTCCGTGTATTAAGGCACCAAACTTAAGCCCACAAGAGAGTCCCTGCTGCTACACAAGTAGGTGTGTGGGTAACAGAGCAATTCCCTCTACAGCTGCAATACAGGACCTCACCTTCCCCCATCAGACAATCTCTTCATGCAGGCACACTGCTCCCACCACCTCAACCACAAGTAACCAGGGAACACTGTCAAGGAGGCACTCACTGAAGAGACGCTGCTACAGCCTGCCTTTTAAAAGGTTAGCGGGTGTACTGTTCTCACATCAAGGGGAGCATAGATAGATTTTTGTCTGTGTCAAGCACTCCTCTGGAAACAGGACTCAATGGTTTACCTTACCTTCTACACTTGCACATTAAATCTCACGTTACTTTATAATGCGCTAGCTTGGAGATTCTTAATTCAGTCAGTTGGGTTTTCATAATTATGGAGTCTAATGTCTTTGTTAGCTGCTGTTGCTCCAAGCACAAAAGGGAAGATTTTGTTACTATCGCTGTAAAACCTATTAATTAAATCCACAATACATATAGCCACAGTTTCTACAGTAACTGTTACATGGAATTAAAGTGATTTTCTGGATTACTATAAATTCTTCTGTATAGTGTAGACTGTACAAAGCTTCACACACAGAAAAGGAAAGAACAAACACCTTAAACAGCAACTTCTTATTTATCAGTAACATAATTGGAACGCATGCACCTTTCAGGAAAGTAATAAAGGACAAACACAACTGAACCTAGCTCAAGCCGAAAAATTCCCCTCAAACATCCTTGCACTGAAAATCAACATTTCTTTTCAACTTCCATAACAATCCACTTTTCTCAGAGACAAGTTTTATGAAGAACATGCTTCACGAGTTATTGTGCAAGCCATAACTGTCCAAAACGCTGTCAAAAAAGTGAGACGAAATAGCAAAATATTTGTATTTGCTGCATGGATTCATACAATGGTAGGGTGGGAGAACATACAATGGTATTTCTAAAAATACACTTTAAAATTATGAAAATGCTCCACAACTTCAGCCACCTCACTGCATATAAACTAACTTTAATCAACTGGCATAAAAGAAAATGTGTTTCATGCAAGAAATGACTCAAAACTCAACTAATACGCTAAGCTGATGCTTGCATTACTTATTTTCACAGTATGAAAAATTAAACTTAACCTAGTAGTGCTATGTGATAGACAATCTAACGGCATATAATGCTTCTATTTTCTATCTTGGATCCTTAAGCTCTATCACATACATGACTCTACTATTTGGGATAGACTCACCCTCGTTTACCGAGCAGATATTAATTCTGGTCCACTAACAGTTAACATACATTATTTAACCAGTCCGATATGTCACTCCCCTATCTTTTTGATTTATCGGAAGAAGCACTTTTACAAATAACTCTGAAAATCAAAAGGAAATCACGGGATTTTTAAAAATAAAAGCACAAAGGAAAGTGTACTTGCTTTTCCTTCCATCTCTCCCCCCCTCCCCCCACGTCCTGACATTGAGCTTTTCCAACCATATCAGAAATAAACACCCAAATACGAGTAAGGGCCGGACTACCGAATTTAACACATTTCAGTTAGGTCTTCTGATCAACCAAGACAAGCAACAGAAAAAAAAAAAATTCCTCATGTGAAAATATGAGCGTTCAGCACGGGCACAACAATAGGATGAACAAAGTGTCAAACCCAACGCGCTACTGACAGGAACAAGTCAGGAACCAGAACACAGTCGTCCGCTTCAACCGTGTGGTATTAAAAGCAGCTCGATTTATCCTGTTACCCAAACGTTTTCTTTACTTTTAGTGTTTACGCACAACTGGTAAGCACTCAGTCTGCATAGCCTTTGTCAATAGCTTACGGATGGGCAGCAGAATGTGCTACAGGTTGATAAGGACACTGTCGCCGCAAACGCCCTGCCTACAGCACGAAAGCACCCAGAAAGAACTTGCAATACGGAGGAGAGTTTTCCTTAACGTTCACCGGGGGCTTCACGCTACAGACGACGTGCATGCTCGTTCCCAGTATTTGTTTCGTGTTTACCCCCCCTCTTCTTTTTCTCCTCCCTGTCCGGCCATCTTGGGCCGACAGAAGCAGCCATTACTTAACTAAATGACAGGTCCAACAACTTTTCACAGAAACAATCATCTCTGTGAAACGGCCGGGCAGGCTTCAGCAACCTGCGCGCCGTCCCGCTCCCTGTCAAGCCGCTCGGCGGCGACGAAAGCGGGAGGCCCAGCAGACGGGACACGCCGCTCGGCGACAACCTGGCACGCCGGAGGCAGCCGGGCCCGGAGAGTAAACAAGTCACTCGGCGGCGGGCTCTAGGAGCCGCTCTGCGCCGCGCCCGCCCTGGGCCCCCCACTCCCTCCAGCTCCGGGTCAGCTTTCGCCTCGCCGCGCCGCGAGGCTCAACGGTCGCCCGGCAGGGCGCGCGCAGCCGCCAGCCCCCGCCGCGCGGGGCGAAAATCACGAGGGAGGGTCCGGGGAGAGGCCAACGTCAGCAACGCCTCGCGCGCGCCCTTCCCCCCCACCGCNCCCGCCGCGCGGCGCCGCTTGGCGTTTGCTCCCGGCCCCGGGCTCCGGCCGTGGCGCGCAGGCACTTTCCCGTCCCAGGGCTAGATAGGCACCCGCAAAGTGTCCGCAAGGCCGCACTCCCCCTTCTTCCCACACGCGGCCTCGCTCGGTTCCCCCCGAACGGGGGCCTGCGCTGACTACGTGGGGGGTGATGTTGGGGGGGAAGGGGCAAA
>VWZI01020079.1:17473-79756 GCA_013396835.1 Psilopogon haemacephalus | reverse complement strand
CGAACCCCACGCCGCCACCGTGACCCCCCCCCTTCTCCGTCCGCCCGCCCGAGCCCACCCATCCAATCGCCGCCTCCGCGGCATCGCACGTGACCTTTGTTGACTTACGTCAGTCACAGCGCTCCTCCACCGCTGAGCTCCGGCTTGGTTGGCCTTCACCACCCGCCTCTCTCGTCAGCTTAACCGTATTGGTTAGTGTCTGAGGGAGGGGATGGGGTTTCAGGGATTGACGGCTAATGAGAGGTCGAATGGGCCGTCAGTCAGAGGAGCTTTTCGACTACCCGGCGCCAGCACGTTTGGCTTCTGCCTTTAAAAAACGGAGGACGAGAGGGGGAAGGGGGGGAGTTTTACGGGAGCGGCGGGCGTTGGGGTGGGAGGAAGAGGGCGGGCTGCGCTCCGCACTCCGCTCACGGGTGGCGTTGCGTAACGGGGGCTCCGGGCTGGGGGAGTGAACGTCGCTGAGGAAGTGGGACTCGCTAACGCTTCATGATGGGGGCTGTGCCACAGGGACCAGCAGAAAGCCTTGGCCGGCCGCTCTGCCCTGGCTTGAGAGCAGGGCGTGGCGGTCTTGACAGAACTGGAAAATAATGGCTTCCCTGAGTGGGGAGCAAGGACGGTGCTGACTTGGACTCCCTACGCTTGGGCCACAGGAGGGAAGTAGCAGGGTGGCGGAGAGCGTCGGCGCTGAAGTTGGGGAGAGCGGCCGAAGCGAGGGCGACCCCTGTGGCACAGCAGTTGGCTTCACCCACCCCGGGGAGCAGAGGCGCAACTGTCCGATCTCTCGCTCTGATCGCTGCGAGCGGAGGCGCCAGGCGCGGGGGAGCGGCCGTTGGACCGCCACCGCCCCGTCAACGGACGAGCGCGTGGCGGGGCTCGGGGCGTGCTTGCGCGCGGAGAAGGGAGAGGCGGGGCGCCCGCGTAAAAGCCGCCCCTCCCCGGCCAGCCGCTGACAGGTGGAACGGCGCCCGCCGGCGCTAGCCCCGCGGCTGTCACGTGGCGCGGGGGCGGGGCGGGTGCCGCGCGAGCTGGCTCTCCGGGGCTATGGCGGCCCGCAGGCGTGAGGGAGGGTCTGAGCCTGGCCCTCGTAATTTCTCGTCCTGGCCAAACCTTGAATGAAGACGCTCGACTGTGGCCTTAGCGGTATGGCGAGGATGACCGGTTCATAAGAAGGGACCAAAGTAGGACTCTAGGAACGTTTCATGCATGAGTAAATCAGTGCATTTCTTTGAACGCTGAGGAGTAAAGGATTTTATGTGCCCTACTTTCTTTCCCTTCTCTGAAAGGTCAAGCTTACCCACAGTCTTCCCTATGGCTTTAAATGTTACTTGTATATCCTTGGTTCCTCGACCCTTCCTAGTTTACCGAGCAACTTCACGGTCCTGTTTTCTTTTCACAGACCCATTAATTTACCCATGCTGCCAGGAAGCTCTGGTGTTTTCTCAGTGAAGTTTTTAAAAAAATCATTAGACTTTGCATCTGCGATGTTGCTTGTGAGGAGATCAACTATTTGTAACTGTGTGCTGGCGCAGCTCTGCTCCTTGTTTTGTTAAAAGTGGATCAGCAATGATCTTCTGTTCACTCTGTTATTTCTTCAATGTCTAAGTGAAGCTCCATGACCGGACAGGCTTCTCTGCCAGCTAAATTTCCTTCTCTGCAAGAGTGGCCTGCTAGACATTACTAGGCTCTCTAAACCATCAGTGAAGTTATTAATTGCCTTTGGGAATTAGATTAATAAGATCAAAGGCCAAACCATGCAAGGGATGTTTAGTCACAATGCTATTTGCTGCTTCTACCATGTTTAAATTGCCACCATCAAACTGTGTACTTATAAAATCGAACCATGTTTTGCCTCTTTATGTGTTCAACTAATATTTATGTGTCAGTGATGCTTTTCAAATGGATTCTCAAGCATTTTCTGTTCCTGATAATGCAAATATACAGTGCATAGATGCTGGCAGAAGTGTGAGACCTGCACTGCAAACACTTGTTTCAGGCAAGGGTATTATTGGCTTCCTGCTCTGATATACACCCTGAAGGCTGACCCCAGAAGAAATGGGCCTTAAATACTTAAGAAGAAAGAAGGAAATTTGAGTGGTGCTGTATATCTAGCAAATACTTGTGAACTCATTAGCATTTAACTTAAATTCCAAAGTTACTTATGGGTCTCTGCAACCATGTTGCTACCTTCTGTCTGAAAGTTGTGGACCAATAGAACTTTTGGACTCAACAGGCCCTTTGGATCCCCCTTTCCTGTATGATTTTACCTCTGTTGATTTATCTATGCAGAATATGTATCATGCTACACTGTCAAATATTACCTTGTTGTGCTGCAAGACCTGCCCAATCTTAAAAGACCTAATGCTGTACAGTTGAAGAGTAGTTTATGTCAAAAAGGACTCTCTGTTCCCAGTAGATGTTTGGTGTGCTGGTCACTCTCTGCAGCTTGAAACTGAGATACAAAGTTAACACACCACTTCTTGAAAAGTAATGTTAGAAACCCCAAAAGCTAGTTCTAGAGTTTGCTAAATATACATCACCTGATGTCTTTGTTAAGCTGAAAAGCAACTCATGAAATTGCTGCAAAAAAGTTGATACTGAAGACTCCAACACTGGGTTCAAGCTGTCACCTCACTTGACGTTGGAGGTAGTTGTGTTACTCAAAGCACTCAGGTTCATTGGCAGATAGAACAAGTCTGAGCACATCTGTAGGAACTTCGTCTCAGGAAAATAACTTCATGAGGCATAGAACAAAGAGGAGGGTGACCTGCTCCAGATCTACTTCTTTTCACTTGCACATCAAGCTTAGTTTTTGCACATCAACAATGAAGTGCTCAGGACCATTTTAAAGATGGTGATGATTCTACCATTTTTTAATGAGCAAGAATATGGTAGTCTGTTATGGATGTTCATCACAAACTCACTTGAAACCTGTTGATAGGAAGTCCTGTGTGGAGATTTGTTTGCTACAATAAAAACTTCTCATAAAGCATGAAACTAATTGATGCAACTCTCCTGAATGACAAACATGAAGCTGATTTTTTTTTTCTTATGGTGTGTCACAGGACAAAGTAGCAGCTTGTTAGACATTGGAACCCAGCAAATTCAGTATATTTTTCTGGAGAGTTATACATTTGAAAAAGACTTGATCATCAAAATGTAAAATGTTTGGGGATGCTTATATGTAAAATACAAGGTAATGAAAGGACTCAAGTATTTAAAAGTTTTAATGTGTTCATCTCCTTATAAAAAGAGAACTGTGGGTTTAAACTCAAAAGGGTTACCTACTGGGAGTATACCACATTGATTTGTTCTAGCCATGTGGAGCTACCCACACACCTTTGTACTTGCTTTTGGACTTAAAAAATCTCTTGAACTCTCCAAATGTTCTGTATAGTATCACACAAAAATAATTGTGGGGTTTTTTTTCATAATTACTTCAGTATGTCATCTGTAGTCTCCAGGCTGAACTTCCTTCTGCATCTTCCAGTGTGTACAAGCTGGTCTAGAAACACCTCTCCATATTTGGGGTTTTTTTGGGTTTTTTTTGTCATTGAATCCTTCCTGGACAAGGCAGCTACCACCAACTCGAGTTCTTAAAACTACATTGTTTGCTGGGCAAATCTGGCTTTGTGTCTCTGTAGCTCTTTCTCTACAGTAGGGCTGAAATTCCATGCAGCACTTCTGTGGTCATATTAAGTGGATTGAAAAATCAGACTTGCTCCATGAAGATTTTCTGGGTCACAGTGTGTTTGCATGGACAACTACTTTTCTCTTGCTATCTGTTCGCCTTATCAGTTGCATTCTCAGAGACATGCTTCTTTTCAAGAATAGTGATTAACAGAACCTATTGGTTATTACTAACATATTTAATGTGACTTCCAGTCAAGTAGAAACTTTAAGCAATATATCAGTCCCTGCTGGATACAAATGAAATCTTGTGGTCTTCTATAGTCCAAGACATACTTGCTAGTCACTCACAGCAAGATTTGCTGTTTCAGTCTCTAGAAAAGCTATGGTGCTTGAAGATAGGCATATCAGTTAAACTGGTCTTTAATTCCTGCTTTCTGAAGTTCTTTGCAGCTGCAAGCTATGAAGTGTTAGGGAAGTGAAGTAAGGGTAACAGTCTCCTCCTTACAATATCACAGAAGAGCATGAAACAGTTCAGATAGATGTGATCTTTACTGACACTGCTGTTTGGGGTTGTTTTGGGTTGTTTTTGTTTGGTTGTTTGTTGGTTGTCTTGTTTTTTTTGTTTTGTTGGGGTTTTTGTTTGTTTGTATATATATCTATATATTTCTAGATGTGAAGTCAACATGATGTGTAAGAGGAGCTGTAACTATAAGGCAAATCCTTTTGCAATAGCCCAGGAGAAAAGTGATAAGACAACACTCTTGGATTTGTGTGATGGTATGCATACTGAAATACAGCAAAGAAAAAAGCAAGCTAACCAAAAGAACCCACAGGGTGCCATTTTGTGTCTTCCAGCTTATAAATCTAATGCTTGCATTATGGCTACCTTGCCAGCTTTTAGTCAAGCTACCTGAAATAGATGACTATTGGGCATATCAGGGGAAAAAACAAGATAAACTGATACAACCTCACAATAGGTTAGTCAGAAAGTAGCCCCTTTGTTTTAACTTTCCATATTCATTAACAAGGTTATTATTCCTGCACATTTTTTCTTTCTGCTTTTTACTTTGTTTACTCCAAGGCAAAAGCAGAAAAGCTTAAATTACTAAATTATATTGCTGACATTCAGATAAAAAAAATCTGAAGTACTTAATTTTTGTATTTCAGCAGTATCTCCCATATTGTCCAGTTCATAATAAAAAGATCTGCAATTATCATGTTCCCTGTATATCCTCATTAAATTTCTGAGAAGTGGTGTGCCATGATCCATGGTTATATTTCAGATATCAAGAAAGTAGGGAAAACAGATCTAAACCTCACAGTTCTGTGTTTGTCTGCTTGTTTTTTTTTCCTTCAAAATAAAATAAATAAATATTTTTAAACCAACAACAAACCCAAACCTTGCTTTTGCTAGCTATAGGAAAAGCAATACATGTGTAGAAAAATGGAAAGTAGAAAATCTTGGGGAAAAAAGTCTTTCTGACTATTCCAGTTGCTTTTCAGTCTTGGAAGTACCTTACAAACTTTGGGTGGTGAGAAAGGCAAAATTGAGCTAATCTAGGAAATGCATTATTATTATGAACACATTTTTTTGACAGCATTTAAAGAACTTGTAATTACTAAATGCTTTAGCCATAAACCTTTCCTAGTATTCTGTCTTGTTTGAATCATGCAGTAATTTTTGGATGTTGCCTTCTCTTCTTGGTTAGCTTGATTTTAAAACTTGGGTTGTATTTGAAAGGCTTTAATGCTTGAATTCATCTGGAATTTAAGTGGCAATTCATAGTAATAAGAAGCATGGACAGGTATAATTTAAGCAGTAGTATCCCTCACTGTGAAGTGTGTCAGCAGAAATCCTAAAATTTCCCTTGAGCAATAGAAACTTTGAAGGAATTGTTACTTAAAAATATTAAGCAACATGTCAACAGTTCAATCTAAACACGGAGATCCATGAATCTGTAACCTTAACTATGTTTTGAGCTTTTTACCAAAATTCATATATTCTATAGATTTTTTGATTGTTATCTTAGATTTTTGTTGTCTCTTTTGTAGATTTGAGACAGACTAGTTCTGTGCATGCTAACATGAACACACTTACATATTTGGTTAAGGTCTACCAGTAGAAGTGGCTGTTAGAAGAACTCCCACTACCATATTTTTTGCTCTCTATAGCTCTGTAGTATATTAACTGACAATTTCTGCAGTTTAAGAAATAGATAATATGAAAAATCAGACTTTTCCAGGAAGTGGCACCTGTACACTGCTTCTATTAGTAGATTCTTTAGGGTTTTTATATTGCTCTGTGGTGGGTTAGGAACTTCACACACACACAAATAAAATTTACCAGACTAGCACAGATGGCTTGGAAGTAAGATAAAGCTCTATTTTATAGCAAGCTAAATTTACAAGCATATATAAAAAATATATTTACCTGTATTTACAATTATATACAATTTAGAAATAATACAGAAATCCAGTCCTCACCCCTAGACAAAGACCAGGGGCCAGCACCATCTTCTTCTCTCCCTCCAGATAGAAAACCAGCAAGATCTCATGTGTTATCAGTAAAAAGTTAGTACATGGTGTGGAGAAGTCAAGAGGGGCAAAGGAACAGTGACAAAGCCAGAAGCAAAGAGCCAGAAGAGTGAAATTGTTTATACATTGTCATTTTATTCCTCTTGCCAAACTAATGAATGATATATACCTTATCATTATTTTTTTTTTTTACAACCAATGCCCTGCTCATTCAGTCTATATTCAAAAGGATGTCCAGAAAGTTCCTCTCATTTATAATTTTGAACCAAAATAGAATGTTAGTTCTTAAACTAACATTCCAATTCTTCCACCCCATCCCTGGTAGTTTTGCCTGTGTCCTTTGATGCCTATTCCAAATGTGGACACACTTTAATTTATTTTAATAGTTTCAGGAGGTAAATAGGCAAGTGGCCATCCTCCTACTAGGAACTGGATGTGGTTGCTGTTTGACAGAAAGTGGTTATGAACAAAAACAGTTCAAAGAAAGTGACCATCCTTGCCTTTGGGATTATGCAGGAATTCAATATAACTGAGAAGCCGATCAAATGCTGTGTTTCTATTAATGTGTCTTCATCTTCAGACTGACAATTGTAACTCCCTTTTAACTTCATGGAATTTGACAAATGCTGTCAAAGGGGGTGGGGGGAGAGGAAAAACAGCTTTGTGTTTCTATGTCTAAGTACTTATGCATATGTTGGCTTAACACAAGATGCTAAGCTAAGACCTTTGTAGCCTGCTGGTTTTCTGACCTATAAGTAACAACAAGTAGATAACATTTGTAAACCAGCTCTGAAGCAAAGTTAGAGGGGTTTGTGTAAGCATTATGTAAACATTGCTGCTCAGCAAACTAGATGAATGAATAAATATCTCGTTTACTTTCATAACTCCTGGAGCAGAATGCAAGGTACATTATTATCTGATATTTTAGGTTTTCTCCTAAATCAGAGGATGCCACATGCTCTTACTGGATTTAATTTAGTGCTTTAAAGACAAATTTTTTCAAATACCTGTGAACTATTCATTTTTAAAGCCTTAACTGTTCTGCTGCCTTTTTTTTTGGTTGTTGTTATTACTGTTGTTTTTTGTTAACATTACTGTGGATGTCTAATATTATAAAATATTTTATTAACCAGTCTGAATTTTGGTGGTAGTTTCTGAGTCTTTCCCATCCATTTCCAATTACATCTGCCTATGGAGCAGCTTACAAAATCCAGTTCTTTGTGCAAGTAATGGTTTAAATTAAATCTTGAACTCATCTACAGATGAAAGTTTTAAATGTGCAAAGAGCAGAAGGGACTCTGTGGCATTGGCTATATTTTGTCCAGTTAAGGGAGTGGCTCAGAAGCTTTTTTGTCCATTAGACACATATAATGACAATTCTCCATCCTTGTCTAAACACAACTCAGGATTCCCTTAGAGCAATTGGTGAGTCAGGGAGCATTCTAAGTGAAATAAAACATAATGCTTAAATTTGAAGACTGTACCTATAGGGGATGCAACTCTTTATTTCTTATCTCACATTTTAGAATTTTAGCAAATTAGGTGGCATCTCATCAGTTTGTTGCACAGGACTTAATGAATAAGGAGGAGGGTTTTACTCAAAGCATGTAAACATGTTCACCATATGTGACCAGAAGATAGAACAAGTCTGCTAAAACACCAAAATGATTGTTTTTTATTTTTATTATTAATAAAATTATTACTGTCAGGAGGTAGATTTCATTTAGAAGCTCACCATGTCTTCTGCATGTCAATAGGAGTTGGATCAGGATTTTAACAGAGCTGAGAACATGAGGATTGCATGAGGAAGCCAAGTAGTTTGTACCATAAGCTTGGCATTCATAAAGCCAAAAGCTAACCCTGCCTTTAAGTATACATTTTCCCTTACTTCCCCCCACCCATCTGCTACATTTCACTTGAGAACCTGCGAAACTAGATATTGCTGGTTTAGGAATGGTTCTGAGAATTTCCCATCTTAAAAGTTCTTAAGGTATGGTTTGCTTTCTGTTGAATATTTGCAGCTGCGTTTCCATATAAATATACTCAGTACTACTGAGTTTGTGAGCAGTTCTTACTAATGTTTTGTTTGGTTTCTGGTCTGTAAATGAGTCCTGTGGTCGTTTACTCTGTGAGGAAAGTTAAAGCATAGTGCTTCTCTCCACGGATATTTAATTCCAAACTGAAAACCAAGTGAGAGGAAGGAAATTACTGTTGGTCTCAATGGGAGAACAGGCTTTTGGGAAAGAGAGCAGCAAAAGAATGGGCAAGGTTTTCTAAAGCCTTGATATCTTTAGATCAATATTTTTTTTCTGCCTTTAGTGCATACACAAAATTTTACTGTAAATTGTAAATTTAAATCTTCATACAACAAAATCAATGTTTGTCCAGTGACTTCTTAGTATCAATGAAAAGTCCCATTAATATTCCTCCCTCTCAATTAAAAAACAAACAACAACCAAAAAAACACCTCACAATAAAATCTACTTCCCCTGTTGAATTACTCTGTTTACATGCAAGCATCCAAGTTTACTGCTATACTAGAAGTCTCAATTGCTGTCTAGATACCACAAAAATATTAATGCATTTGGCACTATGGTGGTCTGTATGATCTTATAATTGGGACATAAGCTTACATTGGTCCTGCTCAGGTTACAGTCATTCCCTGTACAATTGTTTTGTTGTATAATTTAATTACTATTGTTGCAAATTATGGCTTTAGTTCTTGGCTTTGCCTTTATTACATATGCTTTTAAAGCAGAAGTCTTTCTAATGAGTAATCCCACCTTGCTAAGGATCTGAACTTGCAAGATATGGACTGCCATCTGAAGATCTTTCTGCTCAGTACTTGGAAAGATCACGTCCCACTCTTAATGGATCAGTTCTGATAAATATGCAAATCTTGAATGTTTTATTCCAGAAACGGGGCAAGAGACAGGTTTTCTTGTAAATTGTTGTTCCTGGTTTCTGTTACATCAGCCCTTGCTGAAGAAGACATCTTGCACTGTTCATGCTTCTGTTCTTTAGAAAACATAACTGAATGCAATATACATTGTTAGTGAATAACAACTTTTGCATATCTATTGTTAAGCCTCTTTTATGAGTCAACTTAATTTTTTTCTACTTCTGTTTAGGGTTATTATTTTTGCAGTGTAAATGCTAACTGTTGGTGGTCTGCAAAACATGCAGGAAAGATACAAGCAGGATGATTATAATTTCTGTCTGCCATTTGGAGGGGTTTGGTTTCAAATACTGCTGTGTAAGTGGGCAGTTTAGCAGCATGCAAGAAACTCAGATCATGGCCAGGGTCAGAAACAGCCAGGTAAGAAGAGGAGAGAGCCAAGTGCAGGAGGTGGATCTGACCACTAGTTGAATAGAGGCCTCTTCTGTGGCCAAATTCCTGACTACTTGCTTAATCCAACACTTCTTTCTGTTGCAGTCATAGTTTTCTGCTAGTTGTGTAAAACAGGAACATTCTGTTAAATTTACAGAGTGTCTGGCAAAAGGCAGAAATGATCAGTTGGTTTGGTTTTTGCTTGGGCTTTTGTTTTTCTCCCCCAGTCTTAGTGAAACCAATGACTATGACAGTACTTTGTCAAAAACTACAGAGCTCTGTAAGCAACATTGAGGTGCCTCAGAATGTCTTTACGTGACATGTATTCCATCACTGCAACTCCTGCCTGGAAGGTCCCTTGCCAGTCAGTGTTACCAACCCTGCTAACCCTGTGCTACAGTTTGCCCCAGCCATCACACAGTGGTATTGATTTAACACTTTACAATGCTATTCTGGAAACTGAAGCAAAGTAATTGAAAAATAAAGTCAGTAAAAACCAGCACCAAACCAAACAAACAAACAAACCCAAATAAATCAGTCCCTCTCTCACCTCCCTTCCCTCCCTGCAAAAAAATACTTCAAGTGTTATCCAACAACTAAAGAACGCCAAACTTCCAGGGAAAGGCAAAAGCCAATTCCAGACAACTTTGAAAGTAATTTTACATGCAATATTGCATACCACACTGAAAAATATTTTAAAATAACATCATTCTAATAGAAAAATAAATGCCAGAACAGATGATTACAATGACTGTATTCTTGAGTAGCATATTTAATTCAATTAAAACTTATCCTGTTATTAAATCTGACATCATTGCTGGCTGCTGCTGTGAAGAATACTAAGATTCTTTTGTACAGAGGTCTAACCTGTTCACAATAGTGCCTCAGGAGCTGGTTGACTGATGCACAACACATGCATCTTGTGAGGTTGACTGGAGATTGCAATCACAGGAATAAAAACCAAGTTAAAAATTACAAAGCCCTGGAACTTTTAAAAGCTTATGAGCCATGGAAATCACCTACTACTAACTCCTTACTACCTCTAAATAATTGTTAATTTGTTTCCTAGTTAATCAGATTATAAGCTGGGAGAACTGGACAAATTTCTGTTGGTCTTATCACAAGCTCTCTTTTTGTGCTGTTCCTGTACTGATGCAGCAGCTGGGAATCAAAACCCTGATCCACACAAAAGGAGGAATAAGTCTTTTTTTTTAAAGATAACACTTTTGAAGGCTGTGTTACATGTGTACACATCTCTTTCCTAATGCAGCATGGTCAAAAAGGAGTGTAATTCTGCAAAACTGGCAAGGCTAAAAAGGAAATAGCATCTACCAAATTATGTATTTGGTAGATTATACAAGAAAATAACCACACTCTTCCTTCATTCTAAAGAAAACTCTTACCGGAGTTATCTCATCAGAATAGCGTTCATATACTTTGGATTTTTTCCATGCACTATGTTTTACAAATTATGTCATTATTTACAGAAACTTTTAGGAAAGAACTTGTACCTTCTAAATTCTATATTAATTCTTAATCCGTCAAGCCCAGCATTTAAACATTTCCATTAGGCTTATTCAGAAAAGTAGAAATCATAGCTAGGATATCAGTTCAGGAAAGTGTTTAAAGTAATGCTAAATAATAAATACCATAAAAGATTAAAAATTATTTTTTTAACTACTACCTGCTGCTTTGCAGCCTTAATACATGGGCTCTGGTTCCTGCTCTACATTAACATTCAGAAAGTTTTTCACCATGAACATGTAATTGTTTGTATTAAAAGCTTAACTGTTGTATGCAAAATTAGAATCATACCTACGGGTATTTAAAATGGAAGAATAATACCAGCTAATGACTTCAGTGTAACTAGTAAAATTACATCAGAGAGAGATTTCATATTTTGCAGATTGGCCAGATTTATATTGATGAGAAATGCTAAGATTTAGTTTAGTAAAATTTAATGAAACCAAGCATGTACTGAGGAAATGAAAGTGTACAGGCTTATTTGTTGCAATATGTGGAAACTGGTTAACTTTTTATTTGAGAGAGAAATGAAGTTCTGCTTTATGGAAATTTCTGATTATTTTTCCATAACATTGTTACTTCTTTTGATGTAAGCAGTTGTATGGTCTTGCAGATAGATTTCTTTAGTAAATTAAATTTGTTGAACTTGCTGTTTCTTTTCAAATGAACCTGTTTCTTTACCAGGATTATGCAGAGGCATGTTTCTTTGCAAAAATAACTCTGTTGTTTTGAAATGCTGAAGGAAAACAGGAGTTTCTCTTCGAAGTCCCAGTTGTTTCCTAGAAAAATGCTCCATATTTTCTCTGGCTGTTTTGAACTTTGTAGTAACTCTTCTGCTCAAAGATACATACACCTACTCTAAAGAATACCCAGTTCATTATATTGGGTAATGTCAGGAGGCTCTAGCATTCAGGTCCTGGCAACATTTATTTGCATTCATCATCTGTTGCCATGTAAGCTACGCTTTGTATCATAGGGATTTTAAAAATTGTTCCAAGAATTACAACTGCTTCTGCCTTTTATCCTCAATATGTGGGATAACTGCATCCTCCAATTTCAGCAAAGTTTTGATTAATCTAATCTGTTGGGCACGATAAATAATTTCTTGCTGTGAAAGATATTGATATTGATATTAATTGCAAAGAGGCTGAGACATTCAAGATGAAAGTAAGGTTGGTATTTTGGACTCACTAGTGAAAATACAGAATCTGAATTAGTTAAGTAATTTCTCAATTTGTTTATTTATTTGTTAATTAGTAGAATTAGTTGGAGAGCTTACAGTAAAAAAAAAAAAAAAGGGACACTTGAAAAGTGTTAGAGAGAGATGCGGACTCAAATACAGCCATGATTCAATGAACCAGATACAACTTTCAGGCCACCAGTGGATGCGTGAGTGCTAAAATAAAATGATACTAATCTCATTTTTTAAAGTTGGACAGTTTATTCAGAGATTGAATCAAATTAAGAGCATGTGCATGCTCGGCTAGCATAGAAATAGTAAAGTGAATGAACAAAATGGTAAGCCTCATAATGTTATCCAGAGAACATCTGAAAGGAAGTAGAACAGAACAACATGTTTTAACCAAACAGCTCACAAAGCAGTCCTCTGATACATCAGAGCTAATTAGGACAGAGTCCAACAATTACAAAAGATATTTAGTTGTAAAGAGATACCCAGCAATGTTTTGTCTTATCTCTTAAGCACATCATTAAAGGCTTCCTGTTATATTTCTTCATGACTTCTTTTCAGGAAAATCTATTACCCGCTTGTTAGGAGGAGATGGAGACCTACCAGAACAATTAACTTGGCCTAATCCCAGCCACCTCGTCTTATGAGATACAATCATGGAATAATAATAGCCTATATGAATATTTTTTTAAATGGCAGTCTGCTCTGGTTGCTCCCTTTCTCCATTTTTCTTATCATGCTACACAACTTAGGCTCAAAATTGTGATCCAGTCAAATCAGTTCTACAAGCGCAAGCAAATTCCTGTATGTATCTAGGGGAAGTCATCACAGCATACAGTTGAGCTTTGAGTTTTGACATAGTATCATCAAGTTTGGGTACTGCTGGCATAGCACAGTCTCAGATTCCTGAGGAAAATGTGGACATTATCTGTAACAATTAGTGTAGAGGTAAGAAGATCTGGCACCATATGACAAGTTTCTGAAAATCTTTCTGTCAACATCATCTTTGGCTTTCGTATGATTTTGTATGTGATAGTGGCTTCATAGTGTAGGTCACAAGGCCTAACCAAACCAACAGCAATGGTTTTTTAGGGTTAAACAAAGTGTGGGTAGAATAGTCCTCCTGATGCTTGTTGGGGAAATCTGTCTCTTCTGTAAATGCAATAAATAGCGAGGGCGATGAGGTAATTGTCTAGTCTGTACACCAGACTGATGCCTAAAGGTATTATTGTTAAAGTAAGCAAAAAATGTTTAAATATTCACATAGATAGCAGTATTTTAAAAACAACTTTTTGGCTGAACTTATTCTCATGCTCTCAGTTGGCACTTGTTCTTTTGTCCTTTCTTGGCCTTCCTCCACAGCCTTCTAATGGAAATCACTGCACAGTTCTCATTCTCCACTCAGCCTTTGGATTTGTAGCTCAAATGTATCACTCTTTGGGGGGAAAATGCATGCACTACACAATTATGTTTTTCCAGGCTTCATTCTTGTCACGCTGTAAAATTGATGCAAAGCATGTCCTGCCATTTTTCTAAGCAGAGGGAGAAATTGTGTAATCTCTGCACAACAGATGCTTCATTGCCACTTGACCTGTCTGCAGTCCACTCTTATTAAGTCCTATCCATAGATAATCTTTCTTTTTAATGAAAAATGTTTATGTCTAGAAAGAGGCAGAAAATGTGCCTGTGTTTTTCATGTGGGTTTTTGCCCTCTCTCTATTTTCATTTGTTCTTCAATAATAAAGAAACTGAATATTTAAAAATCAGTTCTTTTCCTGAAATCAAGCAAACTTCATTCAAGCTGAAAATCCTGACAGTCAGTTCTAACATTTGCAAGTACACACTGAAGAAAAATATTTTGACATCTAGACTGTCAGATGATCTGTCACATTCAGGGAGAGAAACGATAACTTCCAGAGTAATTTATTGGGAAAATAATACATTTACTGCAGTGAAATACCCTACTGGATGCTGAAAAAGTTACTTAGCATTTTTGCAGACAAAATAGTTAGCTTCAGAATGTGGTTTATTTTCTTGCAATAAAATCAGAGAGAAAGAAATACTTGCCAGAAATCATCAACAAAGAGCATGTAGTGTAAAAGGTAGTATGTTCACATACTTTTAGGGAGTAGAAGGAACCTCACACTGAAGGACATAGTATATATAGAAAAGAGGAGGAGTGCTCAGGATTGTACTACTTACAGAACAGGCTTGTGGGGCACAAAGGGTCATGAACTTAGGGCTGTGCTTGGAAAAACTTAAAAGCTGGAAAAGGTTTAACTTATTGTGCTATGCCTGGAAAAGGTGATGTCTTTGGGCAGAAGTATTTCCTGGCCTAATGTAATGACTGCTCTGTAGAGCTTTCACAGCTCTTGGGTTTACATCTTCCCCTCTGCTCCACTAATATTTTTTATATTTTTCTGTCTGTTAAAAAGCAGTCTTGTTTCTGAACATTATGTGTAATAATGATGGTATCAATATTTTCTGAAGTGCTCAGAGGATTAAAGCTCAGGTTTGGTCAGTTTGCATGGTGCTGATATAATGGTATCAGTCTGAGGCTATATAGTTTGTCTGCTTTTAATGTGGCATAATTTGTGTTCCATGCTGATTTGCACATAAAAGTTAAGTAGCAGTTGTGGCTTTTCAGAAAGAAAAGAAGTTATTCTCATGCATGTTATCATGTAATTAACAATGACTGATTTTTTTATCCTATTTAGTGCTGTTGTATGAACTGGTGACAACAAAAGCCATGATTTTGCATGAATAAGCAGACTGACAACTTTAAAGATTTTTCAGCACCTAAAGAAAGGTGTTTATTACAGGCAATCTCAGCTTTCAAATTCTTTTTAACTTAGTCAGCCAAGTCCTGCTGGAATTTACATTTCCCTTGCTAGTTAATGAAACTATCAGTGCTCCATCAAGCTCCTTCTTCCAGAGTCTTTTGTTTTTTTGCTCCTCCTGATGCAGATGTTTTCTCTGTTCAGATAGGCTAAGCCATTAGATTCAGTTGATGAAATTTACTCTGAGCTTTGTATGACCTGAGTCACTTGTTAGAAATTACAAAATAAAATGTGTAATACATGAACTTAGATTGTTACATCTTGCCACATCTACATCAGCCTTTTATTTTGTTGTCAGTTTTAGTGGAAAGACAACCTAAAAAATATTGTGCATCTTTTCTGTTTGATTATTTTCATTTCTCTTCAGTGAAGTGGGGGAAAAAAGGAATAAAAAAACCTCTTGCTATATTAATCTGTATTTATGCTCTTTATTTTTTGTTCTGTATTTCTTCTTTTTCTCTGAGGGAGAAAAAGAAGGTTTAGTGTGATAGGAGGAAAGGAATGGATAAAAGAAAAGCAAAATGAGAAGAAAATAAATTTTGATATTTTTTCACAGAAACTTTTAACCTGGAAAAATACATTATTTAAAGATTTTACAGTTATTCCATATGGAAAATTAAAAAAAAAAAAAGTTTTATAATTAAGAAAAAAAATCTCTACCATTTCTAATGTAAATTCATCATAACTCCACCGATCAGTTAAGGACAAGTTTATGCAACCTTTAGCCACTGTATTAGCCCATACCTAATGTTTTAAAATGCTTCATTGAGTTGACAAGACCTGTATATGGTGTTTGAGTTACCAGACTGAAAGGCTGCAGCCTTTAGCCTTCCGCTCTGTCTCCTCACTGATTTACTTTACTCAAAATTTTGCTGCATCAGATTTAGATTATCTGTCCTTTATTTGTCAATAAATCATCCAGCATATTAAAATGTTTTGTATAAATGATACTCATGTGAAATCTGATCCCATTTCAATTAATAAATTACTTTTTTTAATCTAAATCATCAAGCCTGTTTTAAAAATAAGCAGTTTAAGCTTTTTGAAATTTATTGTGGGTGTAGTCATGATTTATATGCAGTCAGTTATTTTTGTATATATTGAAAAATCCCAGCAAGTTTCTATCTGGCGTTTCATAAATCAGAGTTTTCTGTATAGGAAGCAGATGTCAGAAATTACTACCTAAACCACATGCCAGTTGGCTTCTCCATGTGGCAGCTTGTAAACAAAAATATTTGGGGCCTGCACATTTGTGGCACCATGACATGTAATGCAACATATAAACAGCAGTTATTTGGAACTGCACTGTGGCCCTATAATGAAAATAAATCTAGAAATCATGCTTGTCTTGCTGTATCTGTTCAGCAAGTGGAACTTTCCACATTTAGGTGGTGCTTTTTTTCTTTCTTTTCCAAATAAATGTACTGAGAGGTTAAATAGTTTATTAGTAACCTATCTTTGCATCAGGTGTAGTAATTTGTGCATTTATCATTAAGCTGTTTGGAATTTCCTTCCCGCCCATAAATCATGTCTCAGTCAGAGATGAATTGTGGTTGTACTGAAATCATTGAAACCTTTTCCACTAACTTTGGTGAGATCAGGAGTCAACTGTCACAGTATCACAGAATGTGAGGGGTTGGAAGGTGTGCTGGTTTGGGACCTGCACAGATCATTGGGACCTGCACAGAAGGGACCTGCAAAGATCATTCAGTCCAATGTCCCTGTCAAAACAGGATCACCTAGAGCAAGCCACACAGGAACACATCCAGGCAAGTTCTCCAGAGAAGGAAACACCACAACATCTCTGGGCAGCCTGTTCCAGTGGTCTGCTACCCTCACCATAAAGAAGTGTCTCCTCATCTTGAGGTGGAACCTCATTTTTCTAGCTTGTGCCCATTTTTTCTTGTCCTGTCACTGAGCACCACTGAAAAGAGACTGGTACCTTCATCTTGCTATCCATCCCTCAGATATTTATAGACTGTCAGAGCACAGGAAAAGAATACTGCTGTCTGCTGAAGCTGATCTAAAACTGCTGTTGCCAACAGAAGCAGCCATGTTCTTGCTTCCACTGAAGGCCATATGTACTGTGCAACCTGCATTAGCAGCAGAGGCTGGAGTAGATCATCTCCATTGGTTCCTTCCAACCCTACCATTCTGTGATTCTGATTCTGGTTGTATTTTTGTTATGCAAGCCTGGCAATCATGTGGCTGCGTCAAAAGCAAGCTTACTGGTCCACCTGAAAAGTATCACAGGAAAAAAAAATTAATCTTGTGATAATTAGTAGGACAATTGCTAGTGCCAGCTATTGTTCACACAGTTCAAGCTGTGAATCAACAGCCAATGAGGTTTCAATTCAATACGATAAGAACTGAGAATACAAAATGCACTACTGCCAAGCTATTTTACTTTGTGAAAAACAAATTGGCCAAGGCTTGTGCAGAAGATGTAAAGGCACATTATTACATTTTTCCAATACAAATGCAGTTGAAAAAGCCTAAAGAAAATTGTGTTTATAACATAAAAGGTTGAGCAGGATATAGGAGGAAAAATGGAATGAACCAAAAGTAGCTGTTATCTGACTGAATGGCTATTTAAATAAGCATTGCAGTGCAGAAGCTTTCAAGCAGGGTTTAGGATCATCAACAGGCTTAACATATTAGTACATCATAAAGTGCAGTGCATTAAAGTAATTTAAAATCCCCAAACATTTATATTATACTTTCATCAATGCTGTAGATTCTTTAACATTTTATCCGCATTTTTCTGTTGTAGTCAAGCCTACAGATATATTTATAGGACCCCCTGTAAAATTATTTCTTCTTGTTCTCTTGCTACTACATGTAGTTAAATAGTCTTGCATTTATTTGTGTGTCTTGGGTTTTTTTGCTTCACAGCCATTTTTGTGAAATCAAGAAATACCAAATAAAAATGTTATAAACTGTGCAAAAGGTAAGTGGCTTCCTCGTGTGGTGACTAGGAGGAAAAAAGCCTGGGCTTATTCCCATAAATCAAAGTAATCTTGCAAATATGTGGACCTTATAATTTGCTTTCATAGGTTTCCAAATCTCACTGTTACTTTCAATCAAACATAAACTAATAATGGCTCTAAATGCCTCTAACTCATTTAATTATAACAAAGGAAGTTCTTCTGTGTCGGCGAAGTGATTAGGAAGTTTTTGTACAGTGAAGGCCAGACTCAGGATTATGATGTCCCTGAAATGTCTTTATTTCAAAAACTTTAACAAATTGTTTATTGTTTTCTTCCTATTGTATTTACACACTCTTTTGGTTTTCTCCTTACTGTAAATGTCCAGAATTCCAAATTATATTTCTGTCTAAGCAGATAAATTGTTCTTTTGATGCTTTTTAAAGTCTGACTATCTTTCTGCTTTCTGTGGACTTTTTGTAATTCATAATAATTTAATTGATAAATAGTTTTGCATACAATTTTGTATTTCCAGCTATGCATCCTTTGCCTAACTAGTTTTGCAAATTATTTAAAAAAAAAAAGGAAACAAAACTGGAAAACTCAGTAAACCTTTCCAGTTACATGACTACTATAGAGAGAAACACAAGATCAGTCAGTGAAGTGAACATGGCAAGTAAAGTATAACTGGGACTTCAGTGGAATGTTTGACAATGTGTTGTTCAGTTTGACATGAATTAGTCAAGGTTATCTGGAATGCAAGCACTCTCCTAAACCAAAGATGAGGATAAATGGCTTGAGCTGGCAGGAATATTGGGTAACATGGGACACTGCTATGTCCTATTTGGTCTCCTGATAAGTCACTAAAAGAAAAAAAAGAGGAAGGAAGCTCATTTTTATCAATTGGCATGAATCATAACTTGCAGATACTAGAGAGAGGAATGCAATAATCATAAGTATAGTGCTGAAACCAACAAATTAGAGTGCTCTTAGCCAAGTATGGCCCAGTCCTTCTAAGGCAATGTGATCAAGAACAGTACTGCTCCAGGGAAGAGAGAAATCTGGATGACAGGAATGCTGGATGAAACCTAGATGTGCCATTGGGCAAGTATTTACAGCAAAAGACCAAGACCATTCTGAAAAGCATTGGAATGATATACAAGACCAACATATACTGCCTTCTTATCACAGGACTTTTGCAATCAAATCTGAAATACTAATTTCAGTTTCATCTTGATAATGTAGAAATAAACAGGAGATTTTAAAAGATCACAAAACTGACAGGGAAAGTAGAAGTTGTGATTTAACCAGCAAGATGTTAAAAAACCCCAAGCAGATGGAACTGTTACTGATTATCCTAATTAACAATCTCTCGAGGACTGTAGTGGAGTTAGTAAGCTCCCAAAGGTTTGGATCCCAGTGTTTGATGTTATGTGTTTACAGTTTCAAGGACTAAAATTCTCAGCAAAAAAAGGAATATTGACCACGTTTGTTGTGGTTCCTGGTTTTTCCATTCCTCAGATTTGCCAGGTGCTTGCATGGCTTTCTAAAACAGGTTTAAATATTCAGGACTGATACACAATCGAAATATATAAGCTAAGGAAGCCCTCCAGTATTTGGGAGGGAACTCATTAAATAAAATGAAAGAAAAATAAATTAAAAATACAAGATTCAGACTAATTATTAGCAAACATTTAGTTACTGATGTCTACATGGCAGCATATATCATTGCTTTGAACATTTAAAACTAGATAGGAAAAGGCATTGAAAAAAATCAGTAAATCATTCTGTATTGGTTGGATGTATTAGGATGACTAATAAAATAGGGGTTTAATATCTAAAGCCTGTACTGCATCCATCTGGAAGTGCATATACATCCATGCAAGGGATACTAGAAATTGAACCTATAATTAGTGAAATTCAGTTCCTTCAGCTTGGCAAGACAATCTGAACGTATTCTGTGCTGCACAAGAATGAAGACTATAAATAATATATTTATTTAAAACTAAATGGCAAACAGTAAATTTTCCTGCATTCTTAACTTCTTATAAATTATTCTGTTTGGAGGAGAGGAGGCTCCCAGGTGACCTTATTGTGGCCTTCCAGTATCTGAAGGGGGCCTACAGAAAAGCTGGGGAGGGACTTTTTAGGCTATCAGGAAATGAGAGGACTAGGGGGAATGGAGCAAAGCTGGAGGTGGGCAGATTCAGATTGGATGTGAGGAGGAAGTTCTTCACCATGAGAGTGGTGAGGCCCTGGAATGGGTTGCCCAAGGTGGTGGTTGGGGCCACTTTCCTGAAGGTGTTTAAGGCAGGGCTGGATGAGGCTCTGTCCAGCCTAATCTAGGGTAGGGTGTCCCTGCCCATGGCAGAGGGGTTGGAACTAGATGATTCTTGTGGTCCCTTTGAACCCTGACTGAGTCTATGATTCTATTGTGATTTACTGTGTAAGTCTTATTTTCTGGTTCTGCCATTTCTTTCAGTTCGGCTTAAAGGCTGTACATATGGAGAGGCTGACTGCAAGATCTGGAAATACAAATCTGCCAGAAAAAAAATATTTCTGGAAGATAAGCTTACCACTCTACCTACAGGAAGAAGTGGCAGCACTTTCAATTAGGCATTGTCCCAGTCAAAAGTGCAGTCTGTTTAGTAAGTTAGGGTTTATGAGATACAGCTATACCCTTGCATAAAGATGTATGTTGAAGATTCACTGGAAGGAAAGCAAACAACAGGCAAGATTTTTGCATAGTTTTGAGGCTGCAGGGAGAGCTAGTTTAGTTGGAGGTTACTCTGTTGTAAGAAGGGACAAAGAAACACAGAGCTGGCCAGTGGTTAGCACTTCTACTGACCAGAGTGTGCAGAGTGAACAGGGAGACCAGAGCTGAATTTCAGCTTTATAGTCTTTTCTATAAAAAGCTCCTTTTGATGTTTCTCTCAGTTTCATTCTGCTCATTTTTTCATATCAAAGCTAAAACTCACTTTCCCCTGCAATTCCTCTATTTCACATCAGTTTGCAGAACAGTGAATTAACTCTTCCAAACCAAGAGTCGATAATGTCTTGCTCCAGGAGGTGCCTAATCACTGTGATGAATTGTCCTAAAAAACCCCAGACCTTTACAGATGACATTTTCATTTGCAGTAAATTGAAGATGGGTTTAGCAAACAGCTGCTTTCCACAACAACCAGGATTAGTCATCTCATTCTTACATCAAGCATAAAGTAGTTATTTTATATGGGGAATTATGAAAGAGTCAAATAATTCTGGATTATTGATCTATTTGTCTGTTGGGAAGCTGTGAGTGAAAAATCTTTTGCTTTGTTGCTCTTAGTTCAGATACCATTAGTGCAGAAGTTACTCTAGGACCGCTATGAAAGAAATTGATATAATGTCTACAGTGCTGCAAAAGATGTTTCTTTTCCAGATAAAATAAATGGAAGCTAACAGGGGAAAAAAAATTGTTCTGTTTGTAACTTAGAAACTACAATGTTTTAACAGTAGCAAGATCAATCAAAAGCTACTGTAAAACATGGCTTAAAACCTAGCAGAATTGTACTTAATACTTTAGACGTAAACAGCTTAACTACAGTGTAATCAGTAATTATTAGCCCTGTCTTCTAAAGGATCTATTTGCACTTCTTTGGCTATCATCATAAAAGACAGACTAGCTGGGTTTTATATGTGGTATAAATGTAGTTTTTTCTAATTTCACGACAATCGCCTGTGGTCATTTAATTTGTCACTGTGATTGAGATCTTTCCTCGTTTATACTTCCACAGTGCTACTGACTTGACGTAACAGCAATGTATTGTGTAACTTTGAAAATTAGAGCAGGGTATAATGCAGTAAATAGCATTTACAATAAAAAATGGAACATGACTTGCCATTATTTATACCCAAGTAATCAAGACTGCTTTGCAGTAATTTCTACAGTATGTTTTTCTAGAACAACAACAATGCATCTTTTGTAATAATAAGAAACTGCAGAAGTCTTCCAGCTTAGTGCAGGTGCTTACAGCTTTTTGTCACTCTCCTGATTTATGTGGTGCCAGTTTGCATAATGGACGAGTCACCTTCCCAGCACACACCTTTCTGGAGTGCCCAGCTGAAGCCTTGAATGCACCTGCCTCCTTGGATCACATCATGCTCCCATTACATCCTCCTTCTTGCTCCCCTACCGTACTTTGCTGCCTGGTTTAATTTTTTTCACCTGAACAGCACAAACAATTTAGATTTCTAACTTTTCTACTTTCTGAAAGAATTCAACGTGTTTCTCTTCATGGCTGAGTAGCTGTAAATGTCAATTTGAAACCAAGCCAGAAGGTGTTTTGTCCTGATCAGAGCAGCCAACCATAGGATCCCGCACATCATTCTCCAACCAGCTCTATGCAGCCATGCTCACGGGCAAGCTTTGGGACAGAGCATTGTGCCTGACTGGGCAGTCCTTTGTCATATAGCCTTCTGTGGAGGGAAAAAAAAAAATTAAACAACGTTTTTTCAGTGTAAATTAGAAGCAATTTGTCTTCAAATTCCTTCTTTATTGGTGCATATTGTACTTAGAACCATGTCAGGGGAGGAACTGCTGGATTATGGGGAGGTTTTGCTGAAGGTGGGCAGCTGTGCAGACCTGTGCCCTAGGCAGGCTGTGCTAATTCTGGAGATAAGAGAGGGAGTGGGCCTGAATCCATGTCACCCATCAAAGAGGATGGAGGCACTCCAGACTGCTAGACCAAGAAGAGAGGGCAACTCACTAGAGAGATATTCCTAGAGGCCACTCAAAAAGTGAGTCTTGGGACTTGTGTGTAAAGGAGACAGTAGAAACAATTTGGAGACAGAAACACAAGCAGGTACAATGACACCTGATGACAGGACAAGGGGCAATGGGTGGAAGCTGAAGCAGAAGAGGCTGTGTCTGCTCCCTCTCTGGATGTGTTCAAGGCCAGGCTCAATGAGGTCTTGAGCGTCCTGATCTAGTGGGAGGTGTCCCTGCCTGTGGGAGGGGGTTGGAACTGGATGATCTTTGAGGTCTCTTCCAACCTAGACCATTCTATGATTCTATGATAAGTTTCATGCAAACATGAGGAGGATTTTTTTTCACTGTGAGGGTGACAGAACACTGGAACAGGCTCCACAGAGGTTGTGAAGTCTCCCTCTCTGGACATATTCAAAACCTGTTCCTGTGTGATCTGATCTAGGTGATCCTGCTCTGGCAGGGGAGTTGGACTGGATGATCTTTCAAGGTCCTTTCCAGCCCCTGACATTCTGTGATTTGTGTTGTAGAAAAGGGCTAAACAAGACCTCACAGACACACGTGAGGTGTTTGGGTGTATTTGGGGTGTCTTTCTCTTAAGTGCTCTGTGTATCTCAAGTGGTCAGAGAAGAGAGGACTTAAGAACAAACTCAGAATGTTGAGATCAAATGTTCACACCTTTTAGTTTCTCCATGACAGACCTTTATGTGCCTGTGATGGGCAAGCTGGGCCCACTTCCATCACCTGCATTGAGCAATCCCCTGTATGGGAACTGCTTATGTGTTTCACCCAGGCCCACATGATGAAATGCTGACCCTTGGTTTCTCCCTGAAGTCCAGTGGTGCACTTCCATTCCTTATTTCAATACTGTTATTGCTTGAGCAACTTTCATCACAGCCGAGCACTAGAGCACTGCACAGGAATCTCAGTATGAATTAAGAATTTAAAGAGATTTTATTAAATGCTATTCAGTTTGGGTTTTTTTTTTTTTTTTTTTAGAATAGGCAGAAGTGAAAAATGTGATACTGTGTATGCTAAATGATGTTTGTACAAGACTGCCCTTTAGCAAACACAGTTACTCAGAACAGACTGTGTCACTGATGTATGCGTAAGGTACCAAAGAATCTTTTTACAGACTTTGTTGGAAAGAAGAAATACAAATTCATATCTCATTTTTTCTCTAGTCTGTGGAAGATATAATTTATTTTGTAACCAGAAAGCAGCTGTTTGCAGCATTAGATATCAAATGAGGAATTCTATATGTTAACTAAGGAGCATTTAATAAGTTCACAATGTGACTGCTAATGAATGAGTCAATTTTAATATGTATCACATTTCACTCTAGGAACATCCTTATGTTTTCTCTACCCACAGTTTAATTTTATCCTCACTTGACATTCCCTGTAGACAAAGCCAAAATTAAACTGAGTTGGCCAGTATTACTGATACAGATAGAACTGAAAGAACCCTGGGATATATCTGAGCCAGCTAAAAGGACAGAGAGGTGCCGGAACCTGAACCAGTCCTCACTAGCTGATGAGGACAAAGCACACTCCAAAAGTGAGATGGAATGGTCAAGGCAGGCACTTGCTGAAAACAAGCACAGTGAATATCAGTACAAGAAAGGGAGATGTGGGAGTGAGAAACAAAGAAGAAGAATGGGGATCAGTTTTTCAACAGATTTCCTGGTCTCTTGGATTCGCCAGTCTTCCTGCCTGCCAACAGGGCAAGTCCCCTGTTCCCTGCCTCTTTATGCTAATTCTCAGCCTGGCTTTGTATGGAGGCAGTGATGATGTTCATTGAGGGACAATCTCAATTCTTTGATCTTAGTATCCTAACTTCACATTTGCTAGGTAATTAAAAACAGACAAACATATGAAAAGACAACAATGTATTTATAAGTGTAATTGAGCTGTGATTAATTCTTCACATTTCATTACAAACAAATTTAAATCCATTACAGGGCAATGAATGGATCCTGCTAGGAGCAGGCCTGTATCTCCTCTGCTCTCCATAATCTGTAGCCATAAACAACTTTGCAAAGCATGGGCAAACGCTGACAGGACGATCTGGCAGTATTTCATATCTGTGCCGCACATACGAAAGCAACAGCCCAAGCTGTAAGAACAATTTAGCATCAGAATACCAACAGACCTTTCAAGTCTTACATTCATGCCTGCCTCTGTGGAGGATAACAGCATTTCTTCTGTTCTCAAGATAAAGAGAAACTTGCTTTTCACTCTTTTCCTTCAAAACAGACACCACAGAGGCAAAGGGATATTCTCCCTAGGAGCACCAAGGCAGCATCTGAGATATGGATTACCTCAGAATTATCCTTCTTGACAAATAGCATGTGGAATCATTGCTTTGTCTCTTGGCAAATCCCAACCCTACCTTTGCCCTAGGAACCTTAAGCAACTGCTTTCTTCTCTCTACCACTGACTACAATCAGTCCATTCCCTTTGTTACCTTATGCATTTCAGGGATCTCTTTTTTTTTTTTTACTCCATCTGGTGCAAGGTGTGTAACTGCATAGAGCAAGCACAATTAGAGGGCTTTATCTGCTACTTGTTCAGTTAGCTCAGTGAAAACACAGAAGAACCTGCTAGCTGTTCCACCAGAGCCACAACCCATCTGCATGTAGCTCTAGCTAAGAAGTTCTTCTGAAATAACCATTCTGTGCTAAATATACTGATTAAAAATACATCTTGCACCATTTGCTCCTGCCCCCAAATTCGTGCAATGGTAGCATCCTCTTTTACTCCTCTAACAGTTGGGGAGGCAGAGAAAGGCACAAAGAGGAAAAAGAATGTATTTTTAGTTCCTTTTCTTGCATTTCAATGTGATCAGTATCTGGTTTCAAAGGAAATGTAACTGAAACTCAATGTAGTGTTGGAGTAAGGGAAATGTTAGATAAAAATTAACATTTTAAATCAGGGAAATTATTTATGAATTGAAATACTTTCTTCTTGTGGTTTTACAGAATCATCTTCCCGTTGCCTTCAGGGTAGCCAGAATAATTTTCAGGCCAAACCAATATTTGAATTCTTGTTCTTCCCAAAGAAAACTAGTGGGTGGGTTTCTGTTTAGGAGCTAAACCAGAAATTTGCCCTAGGCTTTAGCTGCAGTTCAGCTTTGGGAAGGCCACCATCCTGTCTGTCCTGCTGGGTTCCACCAACATCAGGCGCACAGTGGCATGGAGCAGACACAGGGATAGCCTTACACCAAAGTTGCTACAATACCTGCTTTCCCACTGATCATGGTAGAAACATAGTCTACAGCAATAACAACTTCATTTTCATAAAAATGCTTTAGACTAACAACGCTCAGCAATGTCTCCAGCTGGCTGTTCTGTCCAGAACAAACCGTAATAAAACACTGGGAACAGACAACAAGAAAGTTCAGCATTGAGTTGTTTTTTTTTGTTTTTTAAAAGCTGCTTGTCTTTTTGCTATGACACAGCCGACTGTTGTTGCTTTGTTTAACAAATATGAACAACATTATAGTCACTTTCAGTCTTTCTGGCAACTGGAGCTGGCAATGTAAGTGTACCATGCCAAGCCAAGCAAGGAAGTGCTATAAAACATGCATGGGTAAAATTAAAAAAAAAAAAGTCAAAAACTACTTCTTAGATTTTCCTTCAAGCCTCACCTCTGCCTGTCTCTATGTTTGAAATCTACCTCCAAAGGGTACAGAATGGTGATCCCTTAGGCTCCATTGGATTCAGGATCAGTTCAAAGGACTCCATTATTCATCAAACTCTAGAAAAGGGAATGAGTTTCAACATAATTTTCAAAGTAGCTGAGTAATTTAGGTTGGGTTTGAATTGTGAACTAGGCAAAGCATGTAGAGAGGCTCCAGTCTGTGAAAATGCTGGTTTGACTACAGCCCACGTATAGATGCAGTGTTGCTCTGCCCTTGGTCATGATCTGCTCACACCACCATCCAAGCGGCTTGATAAAATGCTTCCCAGAGACTGCAAATCTAAGGCAGTCATGTCTTCTCTTGATGCTTTTCACCAGTGCTACACACATTTTTGAGGCAGAATGGCTTTTTCAGCTCAAATGTCTTCTGCAACTCGCTGGCAGCATGGCAATGCAAGCTGCAGTGCTGGCATGAAGAAGGGCCAGGAAACTCCAGTGAAGGGTTGAGAACAAGCAGCTGCTCTAAGGAAGCAGGTACTACATTGGCTGACTTCTCTGCTGAAACTGCAGCCCTACAAGACTGCATCCTAGGTTTCCAGCCTCATCTCCCTGTGGAACATGGATACCTGTGCTTTGTTCTTTGGTATCAGTTTTCCTGTAGGATGGCTGCACTGCCCTGCAGTGGCAGTGTGAAGATAGCCCTGATTTATGTGGTCTGGCTCATTTTTTTAAGTCTATTGCACTTTATCATAATGAACAGGGATCAAAACCAATGCAAACCAGCAACACAACTTCCCATTCCTCAGTCAACAACCATGACAAAGTTCTTCACTCACACCACCTTTCAAATCCCACACTATGATCAGATGATATCCTAAATGCCAATAATCAGCAACAGATATTTCTGCAGGACAGGAAGCACAGAGCAGAATTCCCACAGAAAAACCCTTCAGAAAAACATTGCTCATTATTATTTTGTCAATTTAAAGGTATCTAGATAGCTCTGATTAATACAGATTTGAGTTTTTCACTCATTAAATTATTTATTCTCTCAAATTNTGAAACTAGGTAACACCTGAACTCAAATCCTGGGCTGCGGCTTTAACCACCAGGCCAACTTCCTCTCTAATCTTGCAGGGTTATGAAGAAAAAGAAAGAATTCATTTCACCAAAAATCTAATAGAACAGAATTCTCCTTATATACACATTTTTATATACACACACACACACACACACAAAATAGAAATGCAGATCCATGTACCTCAGGTAATATCCATAATCAATGGCATTTATGCAATACATGCGTGGTGTATATAAAATTGAAATTATTACATGTAGTTTCAAAATGCATTAGTATGATCTGTTGTCTCTCTCTCTCTCCAGAATCGGTAATTTCTACTTTCCCTCACCATTCATTTCTCATTGCAAGCCACAAGAAAGCAGTTTCATCAGTAACTTATTTTGGCTGACATACACCTATAAATGTATATCATTTATTTGCCATATTGCCGCTCACAAAAATGTTGCCATGCTATTGCACTCCTTTCTTTAAAGTTCTCTTCTAAAAGGCTCTCTGCAAGGGCTGCGTAGGAGGCTTTGCAGCAGGGAGGCTTGAAATTGTTTTTCTGAAAACTATTCTGAAAAGTCTGTCCTTTTCAAGGTCTCGGCCAGCTGCACAGCTATTTTCCTCTTTTCATTTTCTTTACTTCTGCAGCACTCAATAATAGTCCCTATCTAATATTTTATATATCAAATATATCGTTGAATCTCTACCATATACTTCCCTCTTTAGCAGCTTTTACTGAACACTGAGGCACTTTCAGCAATTCTCCTTTTGTCAGCATGGTCCCTTAGAGAAAAACCCATTTAGGGACCAATTTTACCCCCATTTACTACACCCATTGTGCATTCCTTATATAGCATGTAGTAGTTCCCCAGATGTCATCAGGTCTGTCACATTTATGAATTAAATTGATATAATCTATGTCAAAACCTAGTCTTCAGCAGTTGCCTCTTGCTCACCTGCAATGCCAGAAAGCCTCACAAAGTATTTTCAGGATCTGCCAGCAACAGTACAACCACCAGTCCCTGGCAGAAAATTCCTTCCAATTTTGACCAGTCATGAAAGGGACAACCAAACCCCTCAGCACCAGTAGTCTGGATGGGATCTTACACTCAGTTAATGTAGCAGAGAAAAAGATATTGACCTAAAGCAAACTTTTTTCACCCAGTGTTGTAAAGTAGGTGCATCACTGGGCTGGCAGCCAGGAGTTTGGTCGTATAGTCCTAATAGACAGGAGTGAAATGGACCATAAGTGAATATCCTCATCTGCTTCAAACCATGCTGACTCCTTTATTCATGGAGGCCACAAACATCCTACACAAAACTCAGCACTGACTTGGGTTCCTGCACATCCCCTAGGTGCTTCAGCATCTGAGTAGTAACACTATCCTCGCCTGCTCACCTAGGAAAATTCCTCACAGGATCCATCCTTGGTTATGTGGCACAATGCATTTCACATGAAGACAGGAGCAGCCTGCAGGTTTTTTCATACATTGACATACACATGAAAAAGTGGATACTTTCCCTTGTTTCAGGCACTTGGACTATAAATCCAGAGAATCTGAGTAAACATAACTTCCTTTAGTATATTAAAAAGTTCAGACTGTGGAAAGAAGACATTTCTGAGAAACAGATTTTAGTCTTTGAAATAATTAGACTGAGCTGAACAGATTTTTGGCATTATTTGTAAGCCAGTCATTGTTCAGCCTTTGTACTTGGAAAAGCAATTATAACTCCTTTGGAAACATCCTTAGTTGAACTCTTAAAATAATAAAAACACTCCTCCATAAGACCACATCAACATATGGTTTTCGTAACAACAGCACAAACAAATCACCCACTCATCAAACACATTGAGGAAGAAGACAGGAACAAACTGAACAAATTTTCTAAAGATTATTTACTGGTCCTAATCAATGAGAAAGGGAAAAAAAAAAAGTCTGAATTGAACTAAGGAACTTCCTATGGGATATGGAATACACATAAATTATGCAAAATAGAAATAAGCAAACCCATAAAAAACAAACACTGCAAATCAAAGTTTAGAGATATGATACTATGAATTGTATTTCAACAATGCTGAGCTGCTGATGCCTAGCTTTAGAATCCACACACTAGTTTACTTTTTCACTTTTTTTTAATATGTCATGAGTAAGCAAGTTAAAATACATCTATACTAGTGCTCATTATCAGAACATCCTGCCTGCTTTCACCCTCTCCCTGGAAACTCCAGGGTGAGTTCCTAACTGTGGATGATGTGCATCTCTGCTGTATTTCCCCTGGGGTAGATGCTGCTGTGTGGCAACTATGTGGGTGTTCACAATTTTGAAATTCACGGACCCCTGTCAGCTTTCTGTGGTTCCAACCAGCTTGGCCTAGCTCTGTGGTGCATACTGACAAGCTAGTATCACTTCAAGAAGTGGACTCTCAAAGCACATCTGTATTAACAATAGCACAGAAAATACCCTGGCATAAGCAATCATGCTTTCCAGGAATCTGGTCCTGAGGCAGTCCTCAAGGCATCCACATCTTTAAAAATGTGAAAGTTGAGGTAAATGGACAGAGGAATGTTTCAAACTCCAAGTCTGATCTTACCTCACATAACACATGCACATGCACTCACACGCAGAAGGCCTACACCTTTTCATAGCTTCCATTTTCTCAACACTTTGGAGTACCTTTTAGATCCTAGTCAGACTTTCCTAGTTGCCTGGAAAGACTCCCCTTCTTATTTGGATCACAATGTCTGTCTCTGCTCACTGCATCTTTTTATGCATATGCTGGAACCTGTGCCAAACAGCTGCTTCCCCATAACCTCTTCCTCTGCCATGTGATCCACCCTACATGATCCACGTTCATGTAGCAGACATTCACCTCCCTGGTGCTGACCACTGAAAACTAACTTTTCTGCAAGCAGCCTGTGCAACTTCCACAAAAGTCCCTGTGAAAATTTCAGCCAAACCTTGGTGTTCAAGAAAAAGGGTGCAAACAAGCCCCACGTTCAAAATCTGCTGGCTGAAAAATACCCCGAGGGAGGCCTCAGTATGAGATAGAAGTTAAACAGATCCTCCAGGAAGTAATCCTGCCTGTCTGTCATTTTTGCTTGCCCTCTTTTGAGTGAGCGTTTTGTGACTACCAACTAGAAAACTCTACATGCTAGTTGTGATTCCAGTTGGAAACTGGACCAAGCAAAACTCCCATGCTTTTCCTCCACCTTGCAGTAATGTTAGATGAGACTGAATGAGAACTGCATTAAAACACTGATGGGTGAACTGCAGGCTCTGCCTTTCAGTGCTGCTGCAGCCTGTAAGTCTGGGCAAATGGAATCAGCGCAAGCAAATATATAGCAACAAAAACTTCTGTAGATAGATCCAGAGTGTCTTGTTCTTTGTCAATGCAATGAGTTAATAATAGGAATGGAAACTACATTTCCTCCTGTAATTCTTGCCATGCCGTTTTCAGGTTTAGTCAGACTCAGGATTGCTGCTGCTACAGATGTTTAGCTCAGAATGATGTCTGAAATAACTTCTGCAGACAGCACTACCTCTGTCCCACTACGTGCCGAAAGCTCTGCATAGCAGTGTTTGGTCTTCTTTATGGGGGTGTAACTCACATTCTGCAAAAATCCTTCTTAAGTCCTTGGAGAGATCCTAAGTTCTGAAGATGATCAGCGGTGATGAGTCATGGTGGGCACAATACTTCCATGGAAAAAAGTACTAATGCAAATCAAAGGGAAAAGATGAACATTATTTGTCTTTGAACAGCTTCATCAGTGGCAGTGGATGCTTTCAGTTTTTATCTGACCACTATTTAAACGGAAATAAAATTTTTAGTATTTAAAAATTGGGGGGAGGGGAAATAGCAGTGCTAGCGGAAGCAACACTGTGATATAGTCCACTTCATTGTTACTGGGGTTTGAAAGGTAAATGAATGACAGTCTGGTCCTTGGGGAATTTCTCAAGACTTAATCTTTGTCATAAGGAACTTATTTCAATTTTATTTGACTTCGCCATTGTGAAGTCAGTAAAAGTCTTTTTGTCGAAGTACTGTTACTCTGTATGAGTGCAATGAAGAACATTCCTTATTGTTTGCCTCTGCAGTTGCCAGGGACCTCCATTTTTTGCAGGAAAATTACCCTTGAAAAACAAATCCAGTTCTCCTAATCTCAGGGCTGCTAAAGTAAGCTAGTTCTTTGGCAAGAGATGTTATTCTGAGATCTGGATCTAGGAAGGAGATACTGCCACAGGGAACAGGGCAGCTGGCAGCAGCCCTGTACTCCAGGAGTCTCATGTTTGACTGTGTTGGCACATTTTGAGTTTTCTGTGGGAAGTTTGTTTAGTTTTATTTCATCCAAACATAGGAAGCATAGAGGAAGCTGTAGGAGGGCTCTTCATAAGCTTGAGGTAAGCTGAGAGCAGCCAGGTGTTTCAGTGCATACCTACCTATGACTAGAGAGCAGTATCTGATTGAAGATTTATCCTTGCTGGGAGTGATGACTCACATGAATTATCCTTTCTGTTTGTATACTGTCTAGTGTTTACGCGTTACAGTTCTGTATTGTTTTTCATTTCTTGCAAGAAAATGAAAAACATTATTACCACATTTCCCTTCAGTTTACAATTTTTAACCTTTTCTTGGTGCAAAGCTTTACAAACAGAGAAGTCTGAAATCTCATGGGCTCTTTGCTACTTGGCATTTCTGGAGCATACTCAACTTTTTCAGTGTGGACTGTTTCTAAACATGCCCTGCTCAGTTAATATCTTATTACTGTTAGCTTCATAAAAAGCTATGCAAATGAGTTTTATGTGCACTTACACGACACAAACTTGATAGGAACATCTGTTAAGTGTGGAAATGGCATGTATGACTGATTCATCATCATAGCTTCTCTAAAAAAAGTAATTCCTCACATTTCCTTTGCAAGTCAGACTGCCAGGTCCTCTCTCAGTTCATGTTCTCACTCCCTCCATTGGTGAGTCCGAGTACTTGAGTGACAGTGGCAGGGAACCCCAGAACAGCTACAAAATATGACAAGAGAATTAGATGTTTGTCTCTGAAGGACGACTTAAAACCAAAATATATCACTATATTCATTATCACAGGTAAGAACTTTCTCACTAATTCCTCTAAAATAATGCAGTACTGCAGTCAGTACTCTTTTGTGAAATTTTGTAACATGGACAAGAGGTTACACAGGGGACATTTTATACAGTAGACAAGAGGTTACACAGGGGACAAGAGGCAATGGATGTAAACCACAGCACAGGAAGTTCCACCTCGACATGACAAGACCTTTTTTACTGTAAGGGTCATGGAGTACTGGAACAGGCTTCCCAGAGAGGTTGTGGAGTCTTCTTCTCTGGAGACTTTCAAGACCTGACTGGATGTGTTCCTGTGCAACCTGCACTAGATTATATGGTCCTACTCTGACAGGGGGAGTTGGACTCTGTTTCCAGAGGTCCCTTCCAACCCCTAACATCATGTGATTTGTGATACACTCAGAAAGTTTAAAACCTTTTATTTTTTCTACTTACAACGAAACTACAAGTTAAGAACAAAAACTTTCCAGAAAGATGTTGGGGTTCTTTTCTTTGTTGTATTTTAAAATCAGAAAGGTGACTTTGTGTATAGATTAGAAAAGATTTTGACAAAACTATGATAAGACCTGCATCTTGTTGAGACCTATATAACATTAAAGACAACCTCCAAGTGCCTTGCAAGACTTTCTGCTTTTTTAAGATTCTTCCCCTCCCCACCCTTTATTTGCCTAGGTAATCAGCAGAAGCCTCAAATTTAGCTCAACACTCCAGTCTTTATAAAGCATTTTGACTGTGCAAGATGAACCTGAATCACAGTAGTCACCTCCTTCCACAGTCTGCTCCCACCGCTTAATATTAGCTACTTCCCAGAGAGATCCTAAAGCAATAATGAGCTCAACTTCACCAGAAGTGTACTTTACTTTACTGCAAATCCTAACTCACCTCACTGCAGATGTCAGCATTTGCCACATGTATGGCATACAGACTGTCCAAATGCATTGATGGGATTTATACAACAGCATGAAGTCACGGACAAAGCTCTGTGCTGCAGTCCAATTCGAATAACAAATCAGAAGGGAGATCAAAAGATTAATGGATAATCAGCTTGCATTACTAACAATGCTCTAAATAAAATAAACAGGAAAGATCAATCTCCCCACTTTTTATTTCATTACTTTCCAGGCTGGAATTGTGAGAATGTAGCCTGCCACAGTCTGACCCGACACTAATCACTGGTTTTGTTTACTAAGTAAAATGTAGGTGCTCTGGATCCAGTGCATCTTGCTTGGGTGATGCCTTTGCTTCTTAGCTGTTCAGAAACCTCTCACGGCACAATAAACTTAAGGTTTACTCCTTGCACATATTAGTTTAATCCTTCAGCAAGTGATAATTTGAATTCTTGTTAGCTGAACTAGACAACAGGAATCTCTTTTTCCACTCTTTCCTTCTTTCCTCACACATGGACTGTGGTAGAACTTTTAATAGAAATTTCACTAAAATAAATTGACAGTTGGACTCGATGATCTTAGAGCTCTTTTCCAACCCAAATGATTCTGTTTCCTAAATTGAAGAGACTGTTATAGAATGAGGACCACAAAATTGAAATGCAGAATTTATAAGATGATCATGAACCTGAAAAAAAAATTCTCATAACTAAGTACCATTTTACAAAGTTAAGAAAGATTACAAAGGAAGGTTGAAGACAACCAATGCAGGCAAGCCATCCGAAGGCTCATATGGAGATGGCCCAAGACAGAATGCTATGTATTTCTTAGCATGGTAACTACAGGGAGGAGGACTTTTTTTTTTAACATCTTTCTAGTGCATCACAATTTGGATGATAGCCCTCTTTGCCAGGCAAGCAAGAAAGAGCTGGGATAATTCCTGATGCAAGCTCTTGCTTCTGCTCCAAAAACAATCTGGCAGCCATTGCAGAATGGTTGTAATCTCCAAGAGTCAGAGGCTCCTGCCTTCCCACAACAGTGTTTGCCCAGGATCTCGATGGTCTGGGAACACAAATCCCTCTCTGTATCTGAGAAGCCCTATCTCTGCCATTTGCTGGCGTACTGAGCTTTGAGTAACAGCATGCCCAGTCCAGTTTCTGAAAAGGAATAATCCATTCCTTCCAACATGTTTATTGCCAGATTATTCAAACTGTATTTAGTAGGCTGAATCTGCCATAAATGTGAGTTCCACTGGCACACAGGGCCTAGTGAAGTTGGCCTGCAGTGTTTGTTGCCTTTTGCTTTTGTAATTAACCACACAAGATGGTTAAGTGAGTGTGTCCTAGCTGGAAAGTCTGGTGAGCAGCACAGAGGAGCTGTTAGGACTGGGGTCACGAAGGTATTTCAGGTTAGGGGGCTTACCTCTGTCTCTGTTTTGGGTTTGTTTATTGTTGGGCTTTTAGTACATGCAAGGTAAGAACGCCATGTATGTTCTCTGGCAAGACGTGGTGATGAACTTCCTTGTCACAGGTAAATGGTCAGCTGGTGGATGCAAAGGTCTGAACTTATAGCCAGCGCTTACACAGCAAAGAGAACAATTTTTCTGCACCACTCCTCTGATGCTACAGGGAAACCTTTTATTTACAAAGAGTTTTCAAGAGTGAAGCCAAAAGGGGGCCTGAGTTTAAATTGCTTACCTTTCCTTGGAAAAATTGTCCCTGTGGATGGCTTGAAGAAGGCACCTTTGTGTGCTTCACTTGAATGGGCTTGGGAAATTTTATACATTGTGCTAGGGGTGGTGTCTGGATCTCTGGAGCACAAGTTGTGAAGTTTGCAGAAAGCAAGAGCATCCTGATGGTGTTTTCTGTACTGGTATCAAGATCAACCCAATGGCAGTGCCCATTGACCCTGTGCAACTGTAAGGCACATTCAGCAATCACCCAGGAGCAGATGAGGATGTGGCTGAGCTAACCACTATAGTTTTGGTTGCTTTACACCTACTGTTGGTACTCCCTTTGGAAACATCTGTTAGAAAGTCGTTGTATTCTGATCTCAGAAGAGAGATGTCAGAGTCCCATAACCCACCAAAAGGTCTTTTTATGATTCTCTCTCAAATCCCATCCTTTCAGTTTGTCACAGTGCCCCAAGTCAGCAAGAAGGCTGTAAAAGGAGACAGGACTGTTTGGTGTAATCACCTGGAGCACTGTGCCCTGAGTTCTGGAGCCCTCAATATAGGAAGGGCCAGGTCCAGAGGGGGCCACGAAAATGAGCAAGGGGTTGAAGCACCTCTCGTACAAGGACAGGCTGAGGGAGCTGGGGCTGGTCAGCCTGGAGAGGAGAAGGCTCCAAGGACACCTAATAGCAGCATTCCAGTATCTGAAGAAGGCCTACAAGAAAGCTAGAGACTGTTTACAAAGGCCTGTGGTGATAGGACAAGGGGCAATGGCTTCAAACTAGAGAGTAGCAGATTTAGATGGGATATTAAGAACAGATTCTCTACTATGAGGGTGGTGGAACACTGGAACAGGTTGCCCAGGGAGGTAGTTGAGGCCCCATCCCTGGAAATAGTCAAGGTGAGACTCAAGAGGGATCTGGGCAATCTGGTCTAGTTGAGGATGTCCCCGCTGACTGAAAAGGGCAGTAGGACTAGATGACCTTACGAGGTCCCTCCTGACCTAGACCATTCTATGACTCTGATTCTATTTGTGTTGTACACTCACGTGGGACCCAGAAAAAGTACAAAACCAGTCTTGTCAAAAAGGCTGCAAAGGCTTGTGGACTGGGCAATGTATGAATGCCTTGCTGAGATGTGTGGGTATCCTGAGAGTACACCACTGTGGGGCATGGCTGAGAGAGTGCCATGGCAGATGTGGCCATTTGTACCAGTGAGGAGACTGATCCCCAAGATCAGGGGGACCTCAAGACAGTGGCATTAAGCTTAGTGTAGTAGTTGGACTGTTGTGAGATGTCTGTTAGGCACAGGATAAGAAATTTCAAGCACTGACTGAGACACAAAATGAGGTTAAAGTCTGGCTAGAATGACCATCCTGAAAATCCTTTCTATTATCTCTCTACAGGCTTGCCTACACAATGAACAAGAGAAGCAAAAGGTTGTAGAAACTCCACAGGGATGCAGTCAGCCAAAAGAGTAAACAGTAGTAAAATATTATCTTCCAGGATCTCCCCAAGAGATAGAAATAGAGCTGCTGAAAGCCAGCCATACAAACTGCTGGAGGGTTTGCAAATGCATCAGCAGTTGTGAAACTGAAAAAAGAAGCCGAGAGCTCTGCCTGCAATTAGTCAAAGCATCTTCCTTGTTCTCCTGGCCAGGAGGTCATCTGCTCCCGCAACCAATATGGTACATACATAGGCTCAGGTATAAACCTAGGCAAGAATCAGGGAGATCAGAAATATCTAGATAACAGGAAAGTTTTCTGAAAAGAGATACCATGGACGAGGTAGCTGGGATGCCTTTTGTCCAGTCTTGGACTTGTGAAAGGAACTAGGAAAGCAGCTTTTTTGGTTTTGTTAGCATGCTGCTTTCCTTTCACTGTTAATTATAAGGACTATGTGACACATTTGAAACTCTTTCTTGCATCAAACTGCTAATGTTAGGGAATTATTTAAATTCACGTAGCAATGAAAGCCAGCAAGCTTTCCATTATTGACTGGGAAATGAATACCCTAAAAAATAGTAATCATGCTTAAACAGGGAAAGTCCAAAGATGTTTGGTGGTTGTCAAAACAAACTGTAACAGACAAGTTTGTGTTCCATAAGAAATAGATTTACTGAAAATCTTAAGGAAAACAAATTCCATCTGGCATTAATGTCACCTGCTTATCATGATGGCAGACATTCATAATAAAAACCAGCTAATAAGCAAATCATTAACTTCAAATTTTATGTTAGCTTCAATCTCAGAGTTGATTTAAGAAGTACCTTCACATAGATCACATGGTTTTCTTTTTTTCCCCCCCCTTTTTTTTTGGGGGGGTATGTTACATCTGGCATAATTAAGGGGTTAATTAAAATCTTAAATGCTTAGCTCCCATTTTGCAAGATGTCTCATTATAAAAAGTAGCTTTATAACACAGGGAAAAGTGTGTGTGGGGGGTTCATTATACGTAATTGCCTATTTTGTGTATTGGCAGCATGAGTGTCCAAAAGGGAGACTATAAACACTTTTAAATAGTCCTTTTCCCATTTTCTTCCATTATTTATAGTAAATGAAACTCTCTTGCTTTCTTCATGCTCGTATTGCCACAGTGATTGCCAGTCTGCACTCCTGTGTTACAGCCATAAAGATTGTAAGGAGCTGCATACACTAAAACCAAAATAAAAGCCGTAAAACACAGTACTGTGGCTTTCAGCCCACCAACAGCATCCACTGTTGCATCAAGGGAGAGTAAACTGGAATCAGGCGATTCCAAATTTCATACTTTTGTTTCATGCCTCACTTTGACTTTAACCTTTGTTCTTCCAGGGGCCTTGCTTTCTGTTTTCTTTTCTGGTTATTAATTTTTATGAGACTCTAATGCCCATGGCAACGTGACATCCATGTTCAAATGTCCCTGCTGCGCTTGATACGCTATGGCTGCATGAGGCCTGCTCTCCAGCCCTGGCTGCTGCCACCCTTTCACTGCCTATGCACAGTAGGTATTATTGTGAGACTTTTTGAGGGCCTTATAGCTATCGCGAGGGTGAGCAAATCTTCCACGCTACAAACAAGAAGACCCACGGTGCCAACCCTCCGGGTTCCACGGCGGGAGAGGCGTGACTCAGGCCTGCACCCAGGCCAAGACGGTCCTGCCTTCCTCACTGAGGCACTGACTCCGTCAGAACGAAAATCTCAGCCCCGACTCCGCGGTGCGGGACGGCAGTGGCATGCTAGCACTCACCCTAATGTCCACTCTCGGCCCTCCCTCGGGAGCTACAACCCCTACAGTTCCCGCCTCACGCCACCGGGGAAGCAGTCCCCCGGCGTTCTTCGCGCTCCCGCGGGGGGAGGGGAAGAAAGTGGGCGCATGCGCGCTCCGCCCCGCGGCCGCGGAGGGGGCGGGACCGATGCTGGGGGAGGGCACAGAGCAGCCTGGGCAGCGCACAGTGCCCGGCTAGGGGCGGAGCGAGGCGGCCTCGGGCCCGGCTGCGCCGTCAGCACCAGCCAAGATGGCGGCGCGGAGGCCCCGTACTGCCCCAGGTCAGTGAGCTCCCCGTGGGCTGAGGCGCGTCCGCAGCGATGCGTCTTGTCCCGTCCCCTTACGGGAAACGGGGAGGAGGAGGCGGCGGCACGGCGGCCGCCCTTGCTCTCGGGGTCAGCCCTCAGCCTGATGCCCTCCGGCCGGTGCCGGCGCCCGAAGGCGGGGGAGGGATGTCCCGGGCTCTGCCCCTCCCCCGTCCGTCCCCCGCGTCCGCGCGGCCGGTGGGGGAGGGGGGGGGGCGCCTGCGCGTGGCGTCTCGCGCGTCGCCGCTGGCTCGTGCCCGGGCGGGCTGCAGTTCCCGCCCCGGCCTCTTCCCGAGGGCCGCGGTGGCGTCGCTTGGCTTAGCTGCCGAAACCCCTTCTAGGCGGGAACCCAGGGGTAGTGGCGGGGAGGAAGCGGCAGAGTCTCGGGTGAAAGCCGCCTTAAAACCACAGTGCAGCCAAAGCTGTCATAGGGAGAGCACCGGGACCGGCAGCTGGAGGTGCCTCGCCGGAGGCCGCGGAACTGGGCAGTGTCGATGTCCCTAGCATCCATCGTTTCCCTCTCCTTTAATGAGCAGATCTTTTAAGTGTGTCGATACAACCTTGCGGTGGTATATCGCCGTCTTGCACACGCCGAGTTTGATATGTGTGGGAAGTATACATAATACTGCCCCGCAGGGAAGGATTTTGTTTTTTAAACGAGTAAAAAAATGCTCTAGCGTTAATATTTTCCATACGACGTGTACTGAACAATGTCTAGGGTAAAAACTAATGTAACAGCCTGTGACCGTGCTTTTATGTTTCATTTAAAGGAGTTAAACAGTTCGCTTTTGGTACCATAAAGCTGGAAAGAAAGAATATTCCCTAATAACTTTTTAGCATTATGGGTCTCATGTTTTAGTAATCGGGGACACTTAGGTGATAATCAAGATCAATAATTCATCCTTTCAAGTGCGTTTCTTGCATTGTAAAACTTTAGATCCATCCTTTGTAAGAGTTAAGCTGTTGGAAAGCTTAATAAAATGTTTAGGATTGCAGTCTGTATAATTGTATGCTCAGTTAACTTTTCTTCTCTGGTATGTCCCAGCAGCATTGCTGAGCTTATAATTCACTTTAAATGTATTTAACCAAAAGCAGGCTTTAATTCAAGTGTGTATGTCCGTAGAGCTATCATATACGTTAAAAATATTTTTCATTAAAAAACTTTCAGTCACCTCTTCCTTTTGATCTTTTGAGTGTGGGCGGTATTTAGAGTCTCTAGTTTGAAGTCGTTGGAGGCCTATTTTGAAAAATGTTGACAGAATTGTACTGCAAATCTGAAACTTAATTGAAGTCCCGGTTTCATCTGTTTCACCTGTTGTGGAAAAGGAACAGAAGCATCTGTTCTTGGCTTATTAGTATATGCTGACACTGGCCCTTCTGGGGAAAACGCTGAGCCAGAAGCTCTTAATCTTTCAAGGTTTTGGTCAATCCAGAAGAGATTCTGTGTGTGCTTTCCTTAAAGTTACACGTGTTTCACATTGCTGAAGATCAAAACAGTAGTCACAGTAGGTCAGATGAAAGCCTTGTGTCCTGTGTTTGAAAGCCATCAGCTGAGCTAAGAGAGATTTAATAGCGTAAGCATGTACGGATAATTTCTTAGACTATTTTGAATGATTTTACAGCCCAGGATCTCCTCAGCTATGGTTGTCTTTGTGTCCAGCAGCCCTTAGTGGATTTGGCTAGTTGATTGGTTTTTCACCTTTTAACTTTTCCTGTCATTACTCAAGAGTCCACAGCATTTTAGTATCCACAGCATCCTACACAAGTTAACTTGGGCTTCTGGCAGGGGGTGGGGGATGAAGGAGAGGAGGATGAAGGAGAGGAAGGCTTCTTTTGTTTTTCTTGTTGAACCAGCTACCTGATAGTAGTTCATCTAATACCTCTTGGTTCCTGTACGTGAGCAGGTAGGAGATTCCTGTTCACCTTTTTTGTGCCAGCCCTGGATTTAATGGGCGATATTTCCTTGTAAGTCTTCGCTTCCTTACCTTGAAGATTAAGGAATAAAATACCTCAAAATCCTTTGCTTTGTGAGCTGCTGGACTATGGGTAGCCTATATAGTAATTTAAACCATTGGATTAGCCAAATAATAGCAAAAATGGTTGTTAATGATTGGGGGGGGGTGGGGGCAGGTTTAACATGGCTTGCTAATTTCCTGTCTAACTGAAAAAGTCACTTTTTTCTCTTTTAAAGAACATGATAGTGATGATGACTCCTATGAAGTGTTGGATTTAACAGAGTACGCACGGCGGCACCACTGGTGGAATCGTCTGTTTGGACGGAATTCAGGACCAGTTGTAGAAAAATACTCTGTAGCTACTCAGATTGTGATGGGCGGTGTGACTGGCTGGTGAGAGAGCATCACTTTTTCTAACTGCCCTAGACCCTTTTACTGTGTTAAGAGATCCATTTCCAAGACTAGCTGAAGCAGATAAATGCATCTTTAACAGGATTTCCTTTATCATTGATCAAGGTTATTCATGTGTGAACAATTTCTTCACAATTCCTTTTTTCTTTCTGACTCATCATTTTAGAGTGTTTTATTTTATTGGTAAAACACCAGAACTTGTACCAATTGCTGTGGAAAGGATTTGGGGAAATGTCAGAGCTTTACAAGTACAAAAAAATAAATGGAAAATAATTGCATATAACTTTTGTTTGTATCGAAAAGTTTTTTTCCTTACTAGTGTAGATTTAGGAACCTTATTATGATATTATTGCTAAGATGTTATGTAGATAAAAGATTGCTAAGACATAGATAAAAGATTGCTAAGACGTGTAGATAAAAGATTGTTAAGACATTATATAGGTAAAAGAAATGAAGGAAAAATGTTACAGAATGTATTTTAAATTAAAAGCCCCATTTCATAGAGACTTTATTCTCTGAAACCAGCTAGAGCTATTTTGAGCAAATTAGCTGTTATGCTGTTAAGTGAAGAGAGGTAGTACACTAAAATAATTCACGGTGAAAGCTGGACAGTAAGGATGAGAACTTGCACTGAAAAGTGTGGTCACAGCATCAGCAGCTACATCAGAGTATTGGTTATATCTCAGAGGTATTGGAATGGTGTTTATCTATTCTAGTAGTCTAAAAAGGTTGCATGAAAAACAGCGTTACGGAAGCACAGGAACTTTTAAAACAGAATTATGCAAGATTTGAAAGATAGAGTGAAAACTAATTTCTTTCTGGGCTCAGTACAGCTTTGAGGAGCATAGGCTTAGTTTTAAGTCTTATTTGTTTTATTTGCCTCTGTAGCCCTAAAAATATTTTTAGAAGTTAGATGGATATACATAAAGTCTGAAGCTCCTAGGGTATAGTTCATCTGGTATCCATAACAACTGTCTTGTTGAAAGATGTGGAAATTCTGGTGTATTTCAATATCTGTATATACATCTGAGAGCATATTTATGTATATGCATATCTATAAATATGAGTTCACTATTCATGTGCAGGGGGAAAAAAAATTCCCCTCTGTGTGGAGCCATGTGGTGGGAGCAGGTCAAACACCAGCAGAGTTGCCCAGTTATGGAAGTATCAGTCTTGGAAACATTCAGCACTTACCTGAGTTAAGACCCTATGCAACTGGATTGAGCTTGGAGGTTGGATTGGATTTTGCAAGCTGGTCCAGTTTTGGGAAGGCAGTTGGACTAGATGACCTCCAGAGGTCCCTTCCTGCCAAAACTATTCCATGATATCAATATCTGTGCTGTTCTCTATTTGATGTAGGAGTTTTTGGAGACTGAACAAGATAATTAATTTTCTGGTTGCCTTGATCCATTAAAAACAGACTAAGGCCATATCCTGATAGAGGGGTCTTGCTGATTTTAACTCTTGTGGAAGGGATGTAACTTCTTTTTACTCTAGATATTTAACTTATGGATTGTGTAGTTAATACAAATGATGGTATAATGTATTTACCTCTAGTTTGGGAATGGTTGTAATGGTACTTCTGAATTACTACATTGTGCTTTATTAACTTGCTACATTTAATAGCAGCATTCAGGTTTTGTGTATAGACAAGGTTGGAGATCTCAAGCTTACTTAAAGGGACTATCAGACAGCCATGAACCAGCCACCATTACTTGTGTTGTCTTCTGTTAGAGTTTATTAATTAAATATTGTTTGCATTAAATACTCTTGATTTTTGACTTTTCAAAATGTGAAATTACAAATTTGCTTTGTTAAATTAAAAAGTAGTAATAGTCATGGTAGGGAATTTTGGAGTGTGGCATTGTTCAGCAGACAACTTCATTGGACTGGGTGTTGTTTTTTTTGTTTTGTTCTCCTAAGGTGTGCGGGATTTTTGTTCCAGAAAGTCGGAAAGCTTGCAGCAACTGCAGTAGGTGGTGGCTTTCTTCTGCTTCAAGTATGTAGCATTTCATGCTTTATAAGTTGGCAAATGTTATTTACTAAACAATAGGAAAAATACAGCTGTTGAGTAAAAGTTAATTAGGAAGGCTTCTTATCTGCTTGATCTCTTCTGTCTTATCAGCCAAAAACTTCCATTTCAGATGCAATATGGCATACAAAAGAGACACTTCTAAAATGGCAAATCAGAAGCTAAAACAGTTTCTAGTAAGCTAAAAGAAACCTCTGTGCAGAAACCGAGATGCTGTGTGTGGTTCAGTATTGCCAGATTAGAGTACGTAATTGTAAACCTGTGGTTAGGGAGATGAAGAAATTTAAGAAGGTTGTTTTAAGTCATTTTGAGGATTTTATCAGGCATTTAGAAGACGTAGGCTTCTTTGGCAGCTGTGTGGGAGGCTTGCTTTGGTCAAATTATGAAGCCACGTTTTTCTCTTTATTCCTCATGCTGTATTTACTAGTCCAATCTGTTTGAACCTCTGAAGCTTTTTTGATAGCTTCCTCTGCATTCCTCTGTTCAATTGGATTTCAAATCCAGAATTTTTAATGATGATTTCTGGCATGACTGTGATATTCATCAGATACTGTGGTTAGGGACGACATGTTTCCAAAACCCCTTTAAGTTAGGTGACAAAAATTTAAATGGAGAATTTCACATGCCTTTCTGTAAGATGCCACATATTTTTCTTACTGGCATTTTTCATGTCTGAATACCTGTGAGCCTGTCATTTTTCTTCATCATTCCAGAGGAAGCAGACTGGTGTCAGCTTAGGTTCAGTAATACTGTGCTTTTGAGAGAGGATGTTAAAGATACATATATATTTACTCTTTCCAGCATCACCCTGGAGGATTTTCAAAAGGCATATCCCATTTCTGGTTATTTTTTGTTCTTGTAATGGCTGTTGCAGCCAATCATTAATCAGGAAGACTTGGAGAGAACCTTTCAGATAGATGCTGTGTAAGATGTCAAAATGTCACAGTTGTCAAGCACTCCTACTGCCTTCATCATTATGTTCTGTACTGATTTGGGGTTTGTTTTGAGGTTTTTAAACCCCATGTTCAACATGTAACTGAATTGCAGCACTGCATGACAATGTATGCTCTTGAAACTATTCAGATTTAGGATGTTTTCAACACATATTACCCAAAAGCAGGCATCAACAACAATGTAAGAAATCAGAGAAATAGTTTTGGTGTGAAGCTTTATAGTATTAGCATTCATTTCACATCACCATTATGCATTGATGACCTTTTTAAATCTCCTGGAAATCACTGTTTACTTGGCTTGTACCTAAATATAGAGTTGAATTGTACAAGAGTATTAAATGTGAAATGGTTTAGAATCATCCAGTTGTAAACTTATGGCAAAATGTTCTATGCCAACAACTGAATCAGTTTCACAGAATACTCTGGATTTCTTTAGCCTGTAATATGGATCATTAGCAAATAATTAATTTGGGGTTTTTTTTTAGATTTCTATTTGCAGTGGATCTTGAAGTATTTGTCATCCTTTTCATCTAGTTAACAATATGAATCTCTTCTCATGTTGTAGGCCATTGGTCTTAATTCCTTTAATGACAGTTGCTGTCTAGGAGTACCTGAAGAGCCTACAGAATAGAGGCCTGGCATGCAGGGGTAGCCTGCAGGAGCTTTCATTAGTACTGCTGACTACAGGAAGCTGAAAAGTTAAAGCTAAAACCTTCAGATAATGAAAATTAGAAATGGCTTAAAACATACTACTTGTGAAGTATATTTGCTTGTTGAATTGTGGAGATTTGGGAGCTTTCCAGTACATGAAGTGGATTTGCCATGTGTTCAAGTCTCTGATTTCTTTGTTGATCTCATTTACAGTGTATCTGAAAAGGAATATTATCCAAGAGGAAAAATGAGTTGCATATTTTGATTGAGTTGTCTGTATCTTTAATTAAGTAAGATGAGATGCTCTTGGAAGGGAATGAAGTAAATGCCGTGGTCTTTCATTTTAATTCAAAACATTCTGTGTTTTAAAGCTGAGTCATAAATTCTATAGTGTAATTACATTTCTGTAGTCTTTAATTTTTTCATTTAAAGATCACACATTGTGATTTTACTTTCCCTATAAATATATGTTCGGTGCTTCCCCTGAGTAGGCTGAGGAGTGCTTCAGCACATGACTAGAAACTTGTGTAGGTTTCTCTGAAGTTGCAGATTTCATTTCAGCTGCTGATTGCAATATTGATGTTGTAATTACCCACTAAAACAAGAGCTGGAGAAGGCAAGATTCTTGGCTAAAGCCTCTTCAGTAAAACATTTCAGTCCTTAAATAAAAAAATATGCCCTTTTTTTTCTTCATTTCTTTTTCTTCAGCTCGAGAAACCTAGGAGGAAACTGAGCAATGCTTTTGGAGTGTCTGTGCAAGAAGGAAAAGAGAGATTTCGGATGTTTTTTGGTAGCTGATCTAGAAGTTTTGCAGTCTTAATACAGATTAAATGAAAAGTAGTTTGAGGAAGAGATTAAAAAAATATATTAAGGAATTTATTTTGTTTTAAAAAATTAGAACTGTTACCACATCTTTGTGCATTGCAACAGCTTAATCTGATCAATTAACTGTATTTTTTAGATTGAAATAAGTGTAGTTCTTTAAATCTGCTGGTATAAGGCCAGTACCCATAGACTGTATTACAGAAATTCTAATTAATTTCTGATAATAAGGGATTTTCCATGTGTAACTTCTAGTTTGTACAGCACAGTTTAGTGAAATCTTAGAGTAGGGAAATAATTAGTTTTAAAACAGTTGCTCTTACTGAGTGCCTGTTTTGTGTTTTTAAACTCCTATGGTTAATGATTTCATTGCTTTTTGATCTGCAGTCAGCATGCAAATTGCAGATTTCTCCATTGTGTTGGCTCTTTGTTAGTCATTTGCGCTGTTGCTAATATATTTTGCCCCATCCCATTAATATGCCATTGATGAATTCAGTTCTTTGTTGAACTATTTTCTGACTGAAGAAAAGTAAGTCTTTGAAAACAACCTGAGAAGCAAAAATAAACTCTTAAGATCTCTTTGGCTATATGTTGTACAGGGGTTTGTTGATACCATGCTGTTATCACGTTGTGGCATCTCAACAAAGTGAGGAGAGAACAACTTGCTTCTGGAGGTGGGGACTTAGAGTTGTATACAGTTTTGGGCTGAAGGTCTTGCTTGACGATTGATGCATGCAGACTTTGAAGGAACATTCGGTGTACTAGCCAAAGCAAGTGTTAGTTGGCAGTTGACCTTTTAAATAAATACCATGGTTTTGGGAGGTTTTTTACATGAAGTGGAGGGGCATCTCTGCCTTTCTAACAAAGTAATTTCACTGCTTACAGTGAAACTCTGCCAGCAGATGATGGCTGCAGAAACAGCCTCTGCAGTTTCACAAAAAAGTGTCATGTCATTTCTCTAGTCTCTTGGTGTCTGTGTTTTGAAATTAGAGACTTGCCAGAGCTGCCCTGGAAATTGATTGAGTGTGGTGGGGGTTGCTACCTATGTAAATACCTAAACCTATAATATGGCTTGTGTATGCTGTACAAGCAGCTGGGCACAAAGAGCTCATGTGTACCTTCTGGGCTTGATTGGGCTTTCTTGGTGTGAGAAATTTTGTCTTTCAGGAAATGAAAACTCTTTTGTCTCCTCTTGCCATATAAATTTTTCACTCTGAAACGTTTTTCTGTTCGTTACTCTTAAGAATATTTCACACTAATGAAGTATTTGCATGCCTCTCCAGAATTTCCCCCAAAATGAGGTCTTCCCTCTTAGATTCTCTGTTTTATTCAACTAGCATAGGGAAAAATGCACCTATATTTACTGTTCTTGCAAAGATGTATTTTTTTCATTTTTTTAAAAAATACATTGTTTTTTCAACAGTTCTGGAAGATCTTGAACAAAAGTAAATTTTGCTAACCTGATGTGTATAATAAATAATAATACAATAATAACAATAGAAATTATTTGCATTATCATATATACATATATAGATAGATTTCTGTTTATACAACCCATCTTCCTGTATGTCTTTTTAGGAGTGTATATATATGTATAGCCCTATGTGAGTCCATAAGTATGGAATATCATCATTTTAGTTTGTTATTGTAGGAGCTGGGTTTAGAAATTCTAACCAGCTTTAATAATTGGTGTTCATTTTTATTTATTGTTGTAAGATAACAGACCCTAAAATGTCATAAAAACCCCTTAAATTTGAAGGCTGTTCCACCATCATTCAAGTTCATTGGAATTACTTCTGTGCTTATATACAAAGTTATGTAATTAGTAGGATTGCAGCCAAAATGGGTATGACACAGGCTCTCTCAGTGCAGTGAAGTACAGGATTTTTTTCCTCCTCAGTTAAAATTCTGTATTTGAAATAGTTTATATTCAATTTTATATTAAAAATATTTACATTCATTGTGCTCTGTTGCTTATTTCACAGAGATATACAGGCACTCAGAAGCAGAACTTAATATCTCTGCTACTAAATTCAGGGAGAAAAGTAGTATAACTTTTATGGTGTTAACTGGAGTTCTGGTGCAATTAAAAGCTGTAACTACTGGAGAGCTAAATAGAACTTACCCATACGGTAAAGACGAGGCACAAGTCTGATTAACTGAGTTAATTAAACTAGTCTTAATGAAATGTTTCTTTTAAAATCCATCTTCCTACATTTTTGCAAGCAAATACATGAGCCTTTCTTACATTGTGTTGGAATGGGTAGATTAATCCATATTTAATTTTCTGTATTATGAGTTAGACAGCACCAGTTCAGTGTTTGGGTGTTACTGAAATTCTTGTGGTTAATACTAAATTCATAAAATAACAAATACCCTAACTTTGTTTTTAAATTTTCATTTTATATTTTATTTTGTCATACAGTAACTGGATATGCAGCAGCTTTAAAACTGATTTCACATGTTCCTGCTGTTTGCAGTCCTTAATTGGCTCTCCCTGGCTCACACTAATGCCTATGTGGCTAAAAGGTTTTACAATAGACAGTCAGGGTCTATGAATTTGTTATATTCTGAGGTATGAAGTAGAGTGTAATATTTAGGAAGTTCATTTTACATTTGTCCAGTGAATTGTTGGGGTTTTTAAAAAATCTTGTGCAAAGATGGAAAACAAAGTTTACTTTCTTACGTTGGTGGCCTTAGGAGCTTCATTTTGAGTTCAGACAGAAACTGTCTGACACTTAATTTCCAGACCCCCTCCTCCAAGTCTGTGAAATTCTAATTTGTGGGTAAATATGTTGCTTAATTATTGTGGCTGTTCCAAAACAAGTTAGATGGTTTAATTTTAGTTACTTGGTAGAAAGAATTTTGTGAAAGTCAAAATGCTTGCAGTGCCTGTAAGCAGAGTGAAGCATTTACCTTCATGCCATACCTAATACATTGTAAATTTAAATATCTGTTCTGCAGAAGCTCATTATCTGTGACTTTTTATTTCCCAACTGTACCATTTGCATGCAACGCTGTTAAATAAGTTACATGAATTTGCCAAACATGACCTTAAGAAGGATCTGAGAAATGAAGAAGTTTTGGCATAACAGTCATTTCACCTATGTAGTGATCTATGTCTATCTTGAACAGTTAAAAGAAGGAGTAATCCTTAGCTTTGATGGGTTTGCTCCCCATCTCCTTTTTTTTTTTTAACTAACGAGTTGTTTGTTCTAAGTGTTCTCTAGAGGATGCAGTAATTGCCTCTTTTGTTTGTTGGGGTATTTTTTTTTTAAGCTGTGATTTTACAAACATTTAGATACGTATTTCGTTAATTGTATTAAGGAAATTGGTGGGATTATCAATGTTGGTCGAGTAATAGAACATCTTACTTCTTTGCAGGCTCAGGTATTAGGTGGAAAAATAAGGCAAAGGGCTGGGATAGGGCTTAAATGCACAGAAAGTCTCATGGATGTTGTTTAATCATTCTGGGAGTTTGAGTGTGAATTGTTATGACCAGTCCCCCAGAATTTGCCCATTTTGATGATGATCCAGAACTTGTGCTGTACACAGACCGTGTTGGTTTTCTATTTTCTGGTTTTGCATTGTGGAAAGCATGAAAATTCTCTTGTGTCTTTTTTGTTGGACAGTTTAAATGATGCAAGATAAAATGATAGTTTTATGTATTTCTAAGGATGATTCTGATAGCTCCAGATACTGTCACAAATCGGAATCCCGCAGTTCTGAAAGAAGCTGAAACGAGGCCCATTTTTCCCATTGTTGTCATGCTTTTCCCTTTCCTTTTCTTACAAATAAAGTGACAGTAAGTGATGAAGGGAAAATATTGTTATTTAAAGCTTTTCTAACTAAAGAATTGAGAAACCTGTGAAGTTAAAGACCCTACTGAACTTTATCATTGCTTGTTCTAATTTGAACTGCTGTTACTGTGGATAATGCTAGTGTTGAAGCAGAGTACCTGCTGTGATTGGAACAGTGTCTTTTCTTGTATCTGTAACTTAAATCACCAAAACAAAACAACAACAAAAAACCCCAACCCAAACAAACAAAAGACCTAAACCACTCAAACAAAAAACGAAACAGACAAACCCACCCACAGAAAAACAAACAAAAAGCCCCATAAGCAAACAACAACCAAAAACCCCCTTCCTTTGTAGGCACTAAGATACTGTATTTTCACTTAGGAAATGGGAACTACAACTGTACTAAATATATTTTATTTTCCTAGATCGCTAGTCACAGTGGATATGTGCAAGTTGACTGGAAGAGAGTTGAAAAAGATGTAAACAAAGCAAAAAAACAGTTAAAAAAGCGTGCAAATAAGGCAGCTCCCGAAATCAATACTCTAATTGAAGAGGTAAGTCTAAGGTGGTAAACTGTTTTCTAGCAGTTATTTTTTGTCACCTTCCACTGCAGGTGATGATTAGTTGAACACGCAGGTGCAAACCTGGAAGGCATCAGAAGTGGTCTGTCTGTATGCTTTATTAAAAACTACCAGATTGCACTCCTGTATTCATTTAGCTTTCTGTTTTTTCCACTTTTAAAGGTGACACACAAATATCAGAGTTAATGCATTTCTACTGCTGATGTGGTTTAGTGTCTGGCATTGGCTTTGCCATTTAGTCTGTAGTAGTCCTTGGCTAGCGAGAAAGCCAGTAAAGTGATGACAAGGTAAAAAGTTGGAAGTATTGTGGTTAAAACTTGGTATCTACAATGGCAAAGCCCAAATCTTCTTGGACTGATGATAACAAAGTTACTTAACTGGAAAAGACTAAATTACCTTCTGGAGAAAAGCAGTATCTTTGTAACTAGAGTGCTGGGTTTTATCTCATTTGTATAGTTTGAAGAATATCTATCTACAGAATCTGCCAATTACATACTGTGTTGAAAAGAGATAGACCGTGATGCTGATCAGTGTCCCTGGGGCTAAATCATCCTGTTATTTGAATATTTATTTAATCATTTTTATCTCTCTTGTTTGAAGGAATAAGAAAAAAAGTTATGCCTCTTTTGCATATTTTCACATTTCATATAGCTGACCTGAGTTTCTTTCTCAGTAATTGTGAATCGTGACTTGGAATATGCTGCAGATGATGGAGCAGTCACACCAGTGTTCTGTAATTAAGAGTTTTGACATCTCAAATTTAACCTGTATGGAGTTGCACACAGGTTGATAAAAATTACCTTTAAATTTTAATGTGAATGTGAAGTTCAAGAGAGATGGTTTCCTGACATACATATATAGCTTAACCTGTCCTGCTCCATTCCTCTGCAGAAATGGGTGGGACAGGATGGGGTTTTTTTGGTTGTTCTTTTTTTTTTTTCCCTCAGATTATATTTCTTTTGTTTGTGGAGCAGCCAGCCTCAAGTGTTTAAAGTAGAGAAATTATGAAATAGCACATTTGATATAGTGTGCTGTACCCTGTGCCATTACTTAATGAAATACTGTACACAGATGTCACCATACATAAGTAGTCTCTTTGTAGGATTAAGTGGCTAGGAAGCTGGCCCATAATGGAGTGAAGTGTATTTATTTTCCAGTGATCTACTCTTAGGAAAAAAGTATTTTAAAAAAAAATTAATGTGATTTTGAATTGAAGTCATGGCAGTACTCAGGTTTTTTTTTGCCAAAGGAGTTCATAAAACATCTGTCTTGTTTTAATCAAAACAAGTGGTGTTACCACAGAATTGCTATGTCAGTTTCTCTGTATTTTGACTTAAAATGCCAGCTGTATTTTAAATTTAATGTCAAAGACAGCTGAGAGACAGTTTTTCACTCCATGGGTGCCAGCAGTTGCCACCTAGCTTTATATGATCTTTTTGAAGTGTAGAATGGTCTGGGTTGGAAGGTACCTCTGAAGGTCATCCAGTCCTAACCCCTCTGCAGTTAGCAGAGGCATCCTCAACTGGATCAGGTTGCCCAGAGCCCTGTTGAGCCTCACCTTGAGTATCTTCAGGGTTGGGTCCCTGGCCGCTGCCTTGGGCAACCCTTTCCCTTCACAGTAAAGAACTTGTTCCTAACATCTGTAATTTTATCTGGTAGAAAAACAACCAGACAATTGTCTTCTTCAGCTCTGTGGGAGGAAACGCTGAAAACAGTTCCATGGTCTTCATAAAAATAGAGAAGAGGTTTTGATACTTTTTTTTTTTTCACAGGCAGTTGTGCTGAGTATTAAATGCTGTAATCAGATACTGTTAACTCTGTTCTTTATGAATACTTTTGTTTTGGTTTTTTTTTCTCTTGCAGTCAACAGAATTTATCAAACAGAACATTGTGGTGTCCAGTGGATTTGTTGGAGGTTTTTTGTTAGGCCTGGCATCATAAAGACCTGAATCGTCTCTTCCTGATGGTATTCATGTCTGCAAAGAACAGTGGTGATGTCACGCTGTCTTAAAAGCAGTGTGGGTCACTGGGCCTTCCAGAGCAAGACGAGTGGACTAGTTAGAGAACTTGGAAGCTTTTACATTTCAGGCTTTTGCCTCTCGAAGCTTCGCAAAACTAGGATTTGCTGAAAAACGGTGAAGTGTGCTCATTATAGCATTTCTGGGCAAAACTGGTTCATCTTCATCATGATTGTTTTTATCTATGACCTTTCAAGATCTAGCATTTTTTAAAAATGTTATTCTTGGAATACAGAATGTAACCATACTGTAAGAAAGAAAGCTCCATTTCTATGTTTTCAGTTAAATATTGTTCATTCTAAAAGTACTTCATGCTGTAGTAGATGATATCAATGACTACACAACGTATATGATACTGTAGTTTCAGCCTTGTGGCTGCCCATGTTCTTTAGAAATCTCTGCAATAAACTATCAGTCTGTAATACCTTTTTACAGAGTATTAAATAACAAAGAATCATGAGCTTATTAAAAGTGAAAAATAACTTTTTGGCTCTGGCTTTTGTGTACATAAAGAAGAAGGTCTCGTGTTTGTAGCAGGCTTTATGTAGAGAAGAATCATAGAATGGTTTAGGTTGGAAGAGACCTCAAAGATCATCCAGAAAGAAGAAGGTCTCATATTTGTAGCAGGCTTTATGTAGAGAAGAATCATAGAATGGTTTAGGTTGGAAGAGACCTCAAAGATCATCCAGAAAGAAGAAGGTCTCATATTTGTAGCAGGCTTTATGTAGAGAAGAAGAAGGTCTCACACTTGTGGCAGGCTTTATGTAGAGAAAAACCTCTCATGCTTGTAGCATGCTTGCTGCATCTGGTACAGATATTTGGAGAGATACTTGTGAGAGTTGTGTGCTAAGTGAAGGAGCATTTGTTGATTTTCCCAGATGTGTAGATATTTATAAACCCATCTGTGTGCCACAGCTCTATCAATAGTCATTGCAAGTGCAGACTGCACGGTGATCTGTTGCTTGTTTTACACCCAGTAAGCCACAGAGATGGTTTCAGACTTCAGTTGGTGAGATAAGAGGAGGCTTCTGCCTGAGCACCCTGCAAAGGCCAATGCTTCGAGGGGCTTCCTGCGATGTCAGCACACTGAACTGGAGGCTGCTCTTGGACTCCATTTTAGTTCCATTTAATATTCATCTGTTCTGCCAACTAAGACAATTGCTTTATTCTTTTTCAGTAGTTGTGCCTCAATTTGAATTTCACTGTCTAGGGTGTCAAGCTGTATGGGGTGCATCAGAAAAAGTGTGGCCAGCAGGTCTAGAGAGGTTTTCTCCCCCTCTACTCTGCCCTAGTGGGTGAGACTACACCTGGAATACTTTGTCCAGTTTTGGGCTCCCCAGTTCAAGAGAGATAGGGACCAGCTAGAGAGAGTCCAGTGGAGAGCCACGAGAATGACTTGGGTACTTGAGCATCTCCTTTATGAAGAGAGACGCAGAGCTCTGGGACTGTTTAGTCTGGAGAAGAGAAGAGTGAGAGCAGATCTGATCAATGTCTATAAATACCTGAGGGGTGGGTACGAAGTGGATGGGGCCAATCTCTTTTCATTGGTCAGCAGCAATAAGACAAGGAGCAATGGATAGAAATTGGAACACAGAAAGTTTCACCTCAACATGAGGAGAAACTTCTTTACAGTGAGAGTGACAGAGCACTGAACTGGGCTGCCCAGAGAGGTTGTGGAGTCTCCTCTGGAAATGTTCTAAACCCACCTGGGATGCATTCCTGTGCAAACTACCCCAGGGGATCCTGCCTTGGCAGGGAGATTGGACTCGATAATCTCTGGAGATCCCTTCCAACCTCTGAAGCTCTGTGATCCTGTGTGATTCTGGAATAACAAGGGTACAGACTAACTTCTTTTAGCTTATTGGAAGAATGCAGGCTGGGGAAGCAAATGGGACTTACTGTGCTCTATGCATGTAGGCTGCCTCCGTCTTTGATGGATCAAAGCAGGAAGCTGATTTTAAGGCAAGATTGGAGGCATAACTGGAAAATATTTCTCAAGTAGGTGTTTGAGGTGGTTTTAGTAATTTGTAACCTATTCTGTAAGTTATTCTAAAGAGGTTGAGAGGCCACGTAAATGCTTAAAGCACTTTTTTGCATTTCAGATTTGGGAACCTTTTAGAAATTTCTGCCCAGTAAGGACTGTTTACTCTGTCCCTGTTTCTCTGCTATTTACTGTACCAGCAAGTTAATGTGAAATAGAACCTCACACAGGTTCTGTGGGGTTCATGTTCCCATATGCAGCAACAGTAATGATTCATTAGTATCAGGTGGTGGGACTTTGACCATACAGGACATGGGATAAACATCCATCATATGGGTTATGCCTGAAAGTTATTTGACATACTAACCTCATTTAGATGAGTGCTTCTGTGGACTTTAGAGACCTACGTGTTGACTTCACATGCATGCTTCTGGCCAAAGTAAGTTAACTACCTGAAGGGAAGTTGTAGTAAGGTGGGGGTTGGGTCCTTCTCCCAGACAACTTGTGACAAGAGAAGAGGGCTTAGCCTGAAGCTGTACCAGGGGAGGTTTAGGTTGGATGTTAGGAAGCACTTCCTCATGGAAAGTGTAATTAGACAGTGGAATGGACTGCCCAGGATGGTGATGGAGTAGCTGTCCCTGGAGGTGTTCGAGGAAAGAACTGGTTTGGCACTTAGTGACGTGGTCTAGTCAATGTGGTGGTGTTAAGTCATAGGCTGGATTTTATGATCTCAGAAGTCTGTTCCAGTCTCAGTGATTCTGTGGTTCTGTGACGAACCATGTTGTGCATATTTGTGAGGTTGAAGGGTTTAGTTAAGCCACAGCCTGTTTGCAACTTGAAGATAACACACATCCTCTGCCCAAACCAAACGACCCAAAACTAAGGAATCAGTGCCCACAAATAACGTGTTAGCTTTAGATAATCACCTTAGGATGCTATCTACACAACAATTGTTGCAGTTCATTGGAAATGAGAAGGTCAAGGAAGAGTGTGTACTGGGTCATTTGGGATTTGAAGAAAAATTAACATGAAAATGTTAAAATATCAAAGTTTCTTTGTCCAAAGGATAACGGGAAAGTGACCAGGCAGCTCTTTCCTGCTGATCAAGCTAATGGATTGTTGGCATCTCAAAAGCTGCTGAAGCCAGCTGATATGAGTCATCACCCTGATTTGAAGGAACTCTGGCTTGGGGAAGGAAGTGACCACCTCCATTTTGAAAAAAGGGTCTATTCTGTGAAAGGATTCCAAGGGAGCATCTTTCAGTGTGCTTGCTACGACTATGATTAATAGTTCAAAAGCAGAAATAAAAAGCAAAACACAAACCCAAGCAAAATACCCCATATAGTAGCACACAAAACTGATTTAGGCAGAAGGGTTTTGCTATTCTGTTGCCATTGCCTTATTGAGAGTCTTAGGTAATTAATAAAGAGCTGCTTGAGTTAAGTGCATTCAGGGAGGTTGTTATTTTAGGCTTTTTAAAAGCGTTTGGAATAAGAAGCATAGTGGTGTAAAACTATCTGAGGGACAAAACCAGAAGAAGAAACACTGTCACTGAAGAGGTGAACACTGGTGCCTTGTGTTAGGATGGGCTTTAACAAATGGCTGCTGGCACAGTGATGCTTGCCTTGTTTTCTGATACAGTTCCCTAGGTTGCTGAGGGAAGGGAGGTGCTACCAGGAGCTACAGCTTAGAGCTGACGTCAAGGAGATGATGGAGTGGCAGGCTGATAAATGTGGAGCACTGAGAGAAATGCAGATTTTCTTGCAAATACCTGAGACTTTATATATGTCAGCTCAGAACTGAGCCTTGGGTATCACTGTACGTGAGGGAATGCTCTATAAAGTGAACGTTGATGGGGTTACTGAAAACAGAATCGAGAATAACAGAAATACTGTCTAGTGGAAAGTTCGCTGGAACGGTTTCAAAGTTGCTGACAAAAACTAATAGAGGCTAAGAAGATTCAGAGAAGGGCGAAGCAGATGAAAAAAAAAAGCATTTTTTGCAGGGTAAACAGAACATCAGTTTTAGGAAACATGATTAGGAAGGAAAGTGTTAGAAACACATAAATCAGTGAAAGACTGGGCCAGCGTTTCTGTGGTTTTTATTGTAGAGCTGAAGAACTTAAAAGGTGTGCAAAACCTAGGAGAGGCAAACACCTTTTCACATAATTGGTCCACTGAACTCATTCCACCTGCTCGCTGCTGAAACCAGGGAAGAGGCTCCACTCAGGGCAAGATGGGGCAACTTCAAGGTTAATTGCAGGAGCGCTCAGTTATATCTAAGAACATGGGGGAAAAAAAGGGCAGCTTTAGGTTTCTCTGACCATAGCTATTATTGCTTGGTGAAATTCATAAGAGAATGATTCCGGTGATCAGATTGTCCTACCTGTGCCTTCTACAGGCTTCATGTATTTCTTTTTACCCTCAAGCAGTTGTTGCCAGCCACTATTTAAAATTAAATGTTAAGCTAAATGAGAGACCAAGGCACAACATACATAGCTCCTTGCAATGCAATGAAATGAACATCTGTTGAAAGTGTGCTAAATGAGTTTTGGGAGAGGTTGCTAATAAATCATCTATTTATTCTGGATTATCCTAATGGAGCAATCCATTTTCTGAAATTATTTCTTTTTAGTTGAAGCAGCGCTGGGAAATTAGTTTTAATTTAAAGTGAGAAGACTGGTTGGTCAAAACCAGTGTGATCTTACCACTGAATTTTAAGAGGCCAGACTTTAGCTAAATCTCTGAAAACTGTTTCTGTTCTAGCAGCCAGACTGAAAGTTAAAATAGAATCATAGAATGGTTTAGATTGGAAGGGACCTCAAAGATCATCCAGTTCCAACCCCCTGCCATAGTCAGGGACACCTCCCACTAGATCAGGATGCTCAAGACCTCATCCAGCCTGGCCTTGAACACCTCCAGGGAGGGAGCAGCCACAACCTCCCTGGACAACTCATTCCAGTGTCTCACCACCCTCACTGTAAAGAACTTCCTCCTAACATCCCGTTCAAATCTCCCCTCTGCCAATTTTAACCCATTCCCCCTCGTCCTGTCATTACAAGACCTCGTGAATAGTCCCTCCCCAGCCTTCCTGTAGGCCCCCTTCACATACTGGAAGGTTACTATAAGGTCTCCTCGAAGCCTTCTCTTCTCCAGGCTGAAAAACCTCAACTCTCTCAGCCTGTCCTCATAGCAGAGGTGCTGCAGCCCTCTGATCATCTTTGTGGCCCTCCTCTGGACTCTCTCCAACAGTTCCACATCCTTCTTGTGCTGGAGGCTTCAGAACTGCACACAATAGTCCAGGTGGGGTCTATTTAGAATTATTATTGCATTATTATTATTTAGAATTATTATTCTAGTTGTTTAGAATTATTATTCTATTTGGAAGATACAGCTGCCACCTAGATTCAAATGCATTTGTCATGAGGTCTTGAAAAGGGCCGGGGGGGGAATGCATAGAGAGTAAAACGCAAAAGTCAGTGCTTCAGTTCAAAGTTGATGCCTCTCTAGATTTCATAACGTACATAGCATAGAATAAGGTGAAGAAGCAGCATCAGTTCCTCCTCCTAATCTTCTGGCAATTGTTGGAAATCCCAAAGAATGACTTTCAAAATCAAATTCCTTTATCATGCAGTTGTCTATGTGATAGTGGAAAAAAGATAACATTCACCTAAATTGGCTGCACCTCTGCTATGAGGACAGGCTGAGAGAGTTGGGGCTTTTCAGCCTGGAGAAGAGAAGGCTTCCAGGAGACCTTATAGTAGCCTTCCAGTATCTGAAGGGGCCCTACAGGAGGGCTGGGGAGGGACTATTCACAAGGTCTTACAATGAGAGGACAAGGGGTAATGGGGTTAAACTGCCAGAGGGGAGATTTAAACAGGATGTTAGGAGGAAGTTCTTCACAGTGAGGGTGACAAGACACTGGAACAAGTTTCCCAGGGAGGTTGTGGCTGCTCCCTCCCTGGATGTGTTCAATACCAGGCTGGATGAGGGCCTGAGTGACCTGATCTAGTGAGAGGTGTCCCTGCCTATGGCGCGGAGTTGGAACTGGATGATCTTTGAGGTCTCTTCCAACCTAAACCATTCTATGATGAATTAAGCACACAATGTTTTGGGAGGGAGGTTGAGCTTTTTTTAAAAAAAACAACAGGATTTTGGGCACCCTAGGACTGCACATGTGATAGGTAGGTAGTGGTGGGAGAAGGACTGAAGTCAGATCTGCCAAGAGTAAGGTTCTTTCTTCCTTGTCTTTTTGTATTACAGGTCAAAAATGAAACACGAATAATGAGCCTAAAAAGCTGTTTGTCGGATTGGGAAGCAGATCTGATCCAATGTGGTGGTGTCCCAGTACTGGGACAAATGGAAAAGTTGATTGTTATTTTGGGGCAGTTTGGGAAGCAGGTGGTTGGAGTCTTAACTGCTGAGACAGCTGACATTCATCAGGACCTGTAAGACTGGAAGCCAGTTTTCATTAAGATAATTGTGGGGTAGGTTGGCACAAAGCATTCATTGCTGATCCAGCACAGCCTAAAACCTTGATCAGGTTTGGCCCCACGTTCAAGCTAAGAGGCCATCTAAATCTTGGAGCACTTAGGAACATGGTGCAGAGACTTCTCGTGGGCTTTTGTGCTCACACACTGACTGGAAACAGCATGGTTGACCCTAGCACAAGTGATGCTATGCTTTAACTAAGAACTCTTGCTCTGCCGAAGCCAGCAACGTTTTGTAGCTTGGACAGACCAATACAGCATTAACAGATTTGACTGGTTCAGAAGTTCAGCACCCAGAGGTCCTCTTCCTCCCTCATCCTCTTCTCTTGTCCCCTTACCTCTGTGTCCCAGATTTCTCAGTGTGCTGCATGTTCCTACCTCTCTACTTTTGCTTTTCCTGTCTTTTTTTTTTTTTTCACTGCTACAGAGCACCACAGCACACACTACTGCTGATCTGCGAAAAAGAGGAAATGCAGCACCTGGAAATGGGGTGAAGTTGGGGAACAGATCTCACAAACCAATTCAGGAAGGCTGGGGAGAGACTATTTACAAGGTCTTGTAATGACAGGATGAGGGGGAATGGGTTTAAACTGGCAGAGAAGAGATTTAAACGGGATGTTAGGAGGAAGTTCTTCACAGTGAGGGTGGTGAGACACTGGCACAGGTTGCCCAGGGAGGCTGTGGCTGCTCCCTCCCTAGAGGTGTTCAAGGGCAGGTTGGATGAGGCTTTGGGTGACCTGTTCTAGTGGGAGGTGTCCCTGTCTATGGCGGGGGGTTGGAACTGGATGATCTTTGAGGTCCCTTCCAACCTAAACCATTCTATGACAGCTAATGCCTCTGGGTTAGAGTGCAAGGAAGCTGGGCTACAGGCAGTTACCTCATCTTCTTCCTAGGCCTGTACCCTACTTACCAAACCATAAACTACCTTGGCATGAGATATCCTTGTTCTCTCCTGCTGACACTTTCTGTTGTGTAGATGTCTCAGCAGTCACAGGAGTGTGGATAGAAACTTGGGTCAAAGTTAACCTTAAATTGTTGCTAAATAGTTAGATATGCTACTTGAAATGGAAATGCTCTAACAGAAAGGAAGAGAGCAGGTTGCACTAAGGCTACCCAGTAAGATCATGGAGCAGATCCTCCTTGAGGCACTACTGAGACAGCAGAACAGTAAAGAGGTGATTGGGTCCAATCAGCATGGCTTCACCAAGGGCAGATCCTGCCTGACAAACATGGTGGCCTTCTATGAACAGGTCACAAAATTAATAGATGAGGGGCGAGCAACTGATGTAATTTACCTGGACCTGAGCAAAGCCTTTGACACTGTCCTGCACCACATCCTGGTCTCCAAGCTGGTGAAATATGGGTTTGATGGGTGGACCACCAGATGGATAAAGAACTGGCTTGATGGCTGCACCCAAAGAGTAGCTGTCCATGGGTCCATGTCCAAGTGGAGACCAGTGACAAGTGGAGTCCCTTAGGGATCAGTCCTGGGACCAGTCTTGTTCAACATCTTGGTGGGTGCCATGGACAGAGGCATTGAGTGCACCCTCAACAAGTGTGCTGATGACACCAAGCTGTGTGGTGCAGCAGACAGGCTGGAGGGCAGGGATGGCATCCAGAGGGACCTGGACAGGTTGGAGAGGTGGGCACAAGCCAACATCATGAGGCTCAACAAAGCCAAGTGCAAGGTCTTGCATCTGGATTGAGACTATCCCAGGCACAAATACAGGCTGGGAACTGACTGGCTGGAGGGCAGCCCTGAGGAGAGGGACTTTGGGGTGCTGGTGGATGAAAAACTCAACATGAGCCAGCATTGTGCACTTGCAGCCCAGAAAGCCAACCAGATCCTGGGCTGCTTCAGAAGTGTGGCCAGCAGGTCGAGGGAGGTGATTCTGTCCCTCTACTCCGCTCTGGTGAGACCCCACCTGGAGTACTGCATCCAGTTCTGGAGCCCCTATTACAAGAGGGATGTGGACATGCTGGAGTGTGTCAAGAAAACGGCCACAAGGATGATCAGAGGGCTGCAGCACCTCTGCTATAAGGAGAGACTGAAAGAGTTGGGGCTGTTCAGTCTGGAAAAGAGGAGGCTCCCAGGTGACCTTATTGCAGCCTTCCAGTATCTGAAGGGGGACTACAGAACAGCTCGGGAGGGACTTTTTAGGCTATCAGGTAGTGACAGGACTAGGGGGAATGGAGCAAAGTTGGAGGTGGGGAGATTCAGATTGGATGTGAGGAGGAAGTTGTTGAGCATGAGAGTGGTGAAGCCCTGGAACAGGTTGCCCAGGGGGATGGTTGGGGCCACATCCCTGGAGGTGTTTGCAGCCAGGCTGGATGAGGCTGTGGGCAGCCTGCTCTAGGGTAGAGTGTCCCGGGGCATGTCAGGGGGGTTGGAACTAGATGATCCTTGTGGTCCCTTCCAACCCTGACTGATTCTATGATATGTGGCTGCCTGTTTGGTAGGATCCTTACCTGAGAACTGAAATATATTGTTACACATCTGACCCTTAATACAAGAGGTTCTGGCCTTGCTATCAAACTCTCACAAAATCAGTTGCACTCAGCCTTGAGCTGAAAATAAACAAGTACATAAATAATTTCTGCATATGTAGAGGATATATTTAAAAAAAATACTTAATAAAAAATGCTAACATCCACAATAGGAATTAATGAGTATTGAAATATATAATTCCTGTCTAATATAGATGCTTGGAACTTTCATCGCTGCAAGAGGCTATCTACATACACTTGCCAGTATGCGCTCCTGGGACCTAGAAAATTAAGAACCAATACATCTAGTACATTTTTTGTAATTAAGCATCTTAGTCTCTTGAAGTATTAATTGTGATGTAAAGGCTGTGCTGTTTTCTCCTGTGTTTAATAGACAACAAACTCGTACTGCAGCCAGATATATAAAATTCAATTTCAGCTTTCATGCCCTCTCCAGTGACACAATTGAAATGCCTTGATAGCTAGATGTTGCTCAGATGGAAATCTAAGCCAAAATATATCTGAGGAAATCTCTAAATGCAAGATTAAAAAAAAAAAAAAAAAATGTGCTGCAGATGTATAAAAGGAACGGATGAAAATCAAGAGTTGCCAAATAGAGTTTCAAAACCCCCTTGGGACAGCGAAGAGGAGGAATGAAAATTCACAGCAAAAAAAGGGAGTCTGTGTTCCTAATGCTCCTATAACAGTGTATGTGTGATGGTTAAGGCTCAAAAATACTGGGAAACTGCCCTTCCACAACATAAATAATATATATTTCCTCCCTCCCCCCCTATTTATGTGGCATCAAGTATGATATTTAGTTTCTAAACTTAAAAGCTTCTTGCAATAGCTAAACAGTATGCCAGGTCCTGTGGGAGCTTTGTTTGTAGGCTGCTTTTGCAAGTAGAGCTAAGCAGATGCTGCAGTAACTAACTGGTTCGTATATGAAAGCAAAGGTAGCAAATGTTGGAGGTGATATATGGAATTTTTTTTTCCCCTTTTGATGCTGTTACAGGAATCTCTAGTTAGGTGTGGTGGTTTGGCCCTGGCAGGGGGCCAGATGCCCACCAAAGCCACTCTGACAATCCCCTTTATAAATGGACAGGGGAGAGGGAAAATACAACCAAAGGCCTGTGAGTCAAGATAGAAGCTACTTAGTCATAGAATCATAGAATGGTTTAGGTTGGAAGAGACCTCAAAGATCATCCAGTTCCACCCCCCCACCACCAAGGGACACCTCTCACTAGATCAGGATGCTCAAGACCTCATCCAGCCTGGCCTTGAACACATCCAGGGAGGGAGCAGCCACAACTTCCCTGGGAAACTTAATAGGATGAAAAGCAAAGGCAAACAAAGATGCTGTTCTGTACTTAGAATCATAGAATGGTTTAAGTTGGAAGGAACCTCAAAGATCATCCAGTTCTAGCCCCCCGCCATAGGCAGGGACATCTCCCACCAGAACAGG
>VWZI01020079.1:0-17300 GCA_013396835.1 Psilopogon haemacephalus | reverse complement strand
ACTCTCTCCAGCAGTTCCATGTCCTTCTTGTGCTGGGGGCTGCAGAACTGCACACAGTACTCCAGGTGGGGTCTGACGAGAGGAGAGTAAAGGGGGAGAATCAGCTCCCTTGCCCTGCTGGCCACACTAGGTCCCATCAGCAGGTGATGTCCAGCCACTCCCCAGGAAGCAGGGCTTCAACATGTAGCAGTTGCTCTGGAGCACAAACACTATCAATGAATGTCCCCACACTTCTTCTTTCACTTAGCTTTTATATCTGAGCTGGCACCATGTGGCATGGAATATTCCTCTGGCCATACCCCAGGCCAGGATGGATGAGGCTCTATCCAGCCTAATTTAGGGTAGGATGTCCCTGGGCGTGGCAGGGGGATTGGAACTAGATGATCCTTGTGGTCCCTTCCAACCCTAACTGATTCTATGATTCTATGATCATCCCCATCCCTCAGCCTGCTGTTGCAGGGAGAAATGTTGGAGAAGCACAGCCTTGGCTCTTGGCTCAGCAGTAGCCAAAACACTGCTGTGTTACCAACACCCAGCTGCAGCAGTGCAAAACACAGCACTGCAGAAGATGTTCTGGGGAAAACTGACTCCAGCTCAGCCAAAACCAACACATTAGGCTTTGGGACTCTCAGGTCATCTGCAGAGAATCAGAAAACCAAGGACTGCACACTGCAGAGGAACTAACAGTAAGGCACAGGAAGTAGAATTTGTCTGAATATGGATGTGGAGCTAGGTACCTATGGCCTGCTTATATAAACAAGAAGGAACAAGCAGTTCTGTGTCAAATTTACCTTATGCTAAACTTGACATCTGAGGTGGCTTAGATGAATCTGACCTAGACAGATCTATTTCCCCCCACACTGTTTTTAAAGGCAGACCAGGCCATTACTTGTTCACCTGCAAGTACTGATGGTTAGGTGACATTAATGCCACAAAGCATGTTTGAACTGCCAAGGGCATGAAGGATGACAAAGTGATTTACCAAGGGCAAGCCATGCTTGACCAGCCTGTTATCCTTCTCTAATGAAACAACTGGCTAGGTAGAGAAGGGGAGCTCTTAATGTGGACTGAAACCTGCCTGCACTTCCAGACCCCAAGGGCAGTGAGCAATGTCTTGGAATCCATCTGGAAGTGGTAACAAGCACAGTACATCAGGAACTGCTGCTGCACAAATACTGCTCAATATCTTCATCAAAGACCTGTGAGATGGGCCAGAATGCAACAAATTGGGAAAGGCATCTGGCGTAATAATCACAGAATCATAGAATGGTTTAGGTTGGAAGAGCCTTCAAAGATCACCCGGTTCCAACCCCCTGCCAAAGGCAGGGACACCTCCCACTAGATCAGGATGCTCAAGACCTCATCCAGCCTGGCCTTGAACACATCCAGGGAGGGAGCAGCCACAACCTCCTTGAGCAACCTGTTCCAGTGTCTCACCACCCTTACTGTAAAGAACTTCCTCCTAACATCCCGTTTAAATCTCCTCTCTGCCAATTTGATCCCATTCCCCCTCGGCCTGTCATTACAAGACTTTGTGAACAGTCCCTCCCCAGTCCTCCTGTGTAGGACCCCTTCAGATACTGGAAGTTTACTGTAAGGTGTCCTGGAAGCCTTCTCTTCTCCAGGCTGAAAAGCCCCAACTCTCTCAGCCTGTCCTCATAGCAGAGGTGCTCCAACCCTCTGATCATCTTCATGTCCCTCCTCTGGACTCTCTCCAACAGTTCCATGTCCTTCCTGTGCTGGGGGCTCCAGAACTGCACACTGCAGTTGGGGTCTGACGAGAGCAGAGTAAAGGGGGAGAATCACCTCCCTTGCCCTGCTGGTAATACTTCTCTTAATGCAGCCCAGGACATGGTTGGCTGTCTGGGCCATGTGTGCACACTGTCGGCTCAAACTGTAGAGCTTTGATTCAAAAGCATATCTGGGGCAGAAAGAGCAATTTCACAGAGTTCAGCAAGGAAAAGCAGAAAGTCTGGTGCCTGAGGAAGGCTAACCCCATTGACAGGTGCTGCCTAAGCACCAGCTATGCTGGAGAGGGCATGGAGGTTATGGTGGACTTCCAACTGAATTTGAATGATCACTGCACTCAGGCTGCAAATGAAGGAAATGACACATTGAGGTAGCTTTGGAGGAGCATGATCAGCAATTATGGAATGCTGTGATCTGTCTGTTTGTGCTTAGTGCTTGTGAGACCACACCTGGAACTCTCTAACTGCTTTGTGGCCCTCTAGTTCAAGAGACATGTTGAGAAAGAAGAAAGAGTCCAGATGAAAACACCTAAGCTGATTAGGGTCCTAAAGTGTAGGACCTACAAAAGGACCTGAGGCTGTTCATCCTGAGGAAGTGAAGGCTGAGGGGAAACCTAAAGCAGCTACAGCTACTTGAAGGGAAGTTACAAAGATGATGGAGCTGAATCCTCCTGAATAAGGGATGGAAGCCACAAAGCGTATCTTGAGCAGGTCACACTGGACATTAGGAAAAGCTGCTCTACAAGAAGGGTGGTGCAGCATTGGGGCAGGTCACCCAGGTGGTTGAAAGAGGGCTCTGCAGAGGGACCTTGATAGACTGGATAGATGGGCAGAGTCCAATGGGATGAGATTTAACAAGGCTAAATACCAGGTTCTACACTTTGGCCACAACAACCCCATGCAGTGCTATAGGCTGGGGACAGACTGGCTGGAGAGCAGCCAGGCACAGAGGAACCTGGGGGTACTGGCTGACAGCAGCTGAACATGAGCCAGCAATGTGCCCAGGTGGCTAAGAAGGCCAATGGCATCCTGGGCAATGGCATCAGGAATACTGTGACCAGCAGGACCAGGGAGGTCATTGTGCCCCTGTACTCAGCACTGGTCAGGCCACACCTTGAGTACTGTGTCCAGTTCTGGGCCATCCAATTTAAGAAAGACGTTGAGGTGCTTGAACATGCCCAGAGAAGGGCACCAAGGCTGGTGAGGGGCCTGAAGCACAGAAAAGACTGGATGGGGCACTTAGTGCCATGGTCTAGTTGATAGGGCTGGGTTGGACTGAATGATCTGGAAAGTCTCTTCCAACCTAGTTGATCCTATGATTCTATAAATGCTCTTCTGTGGCTGGCCTCTTTACTATTCACAATGAGCACAAAAAAATAGATCCTGAGGGTATATGGTACTAAAATTAATTCCTTTTATTTTTTTTTCTTAAAAAAAAAAAGAAAAAAAAGAGGCAAATGTATTTATTATATCAATATTGGAAGGGTTAGAGTCCTGCTACATGGTTTGATCGTGTTAGAAAATGTAAATCCCCCTAGTAGATAGCACACAGGAATTGGTTCATGTGTGTGGTTTGCTTGGAGTTGTTGCAGCAAATTCTCAAATATGAAGCAGGCAGGAAAATGCCTTTTAAAATATTCACTTATTTATTTATTTATTTATTTAGGTTTTGTGTTGTTTTGTGTTTTTTTTCCCCTCGCTTTTAATAGGCACTCCTACACTAATTTAAAAATAGTAAAACTGGAGCAAGGTAAATAATCACAGAGCCCGCTGTGAAAAAAGTACATTGATAGAAAAGAAGGAATAGGATATGTGATGAAGAATGGCATTGCAAATGAAAAAGGAGGAGGGGGGGGGGAAAAAGAAAATACCTCCAACACAAGCCAACAAAATAATGGAAGATGCAAAGTGATTAGGGAGCGCTGAGAGAGAGACAGGAATGGAAAGTTGGTGACAGATGAGGTTGATAAGGCAAAGGGCCTAAAGGAATTCCTCGCCCCAGTAATCACAGAGGCAGCAGAAGGCAACATCCCAGGAACTGGGATTTGTTTTCCTCAGGGAAGGTAGGAAAATGTCAAAAGGTTTTACTCTTGCACTGGAGTGGATAATAAGGCAATTAGTACTATTAAAAGTTGTCAGCACACCCAGACTCGAGTGATAAATCATGTCCTGGGATTGTGAAGGGAGAGGGAGACGCTGGAAAGCTTTTGTGGAGCAGTTGTGGTAACTTACTGGAAAGGGAATTATTGAGAGCTGGTGAGCGTTTAGTGGAGTTCACGCTGGAAAAGGAGAGGGAGTACCACGGCCCCTACATTTACAGGTCTGTGAGCCTGGCTTCACTTCTGCAGCAGAACTAAATGCTGGTGAGTCATAGCTCTCTGTGGTTTTGAGTGGCAAAATGAGTCCACGACTGAGAAGACACTGCCGTAACATACACGCCACGGGAGAGGTGCACACATCACACACGACTTGCAGTCTGTTGCACCAGAGATGTATGACAATAATCTCTATTAATAGGACTTCTCAGGGCAAATCCTTTCTTGTCAGTATGGCAGCCAGCCAGGCAGAAAGGGATCTGGGGGGGACTGGTCGACAGCCGACTGAACATGAGCCAGCAGTGTACCCAGGTGGCCAAGGAGGTCAGTGCCATCCTGGCCTGTGTCAGGGATAGTGTGGCCAGCAGGACCAGGGAGGTCATTCTGCCCCTGTACTCAGCACTGGTTAGGCCACACCTTGAGTACTGTGTCCACTTCTGGGCCCCTCAGTTTAATAAAGATGTTGAGGTGCTTGAACCTGCCCAGAGAAGGGCACCAGAGCTGGTGAGGGTGCTGGAGCACAGCCCTGCGAGGAGTGGCTGAGGGAGCTGGAGGTGCTTAGACTGGAGAAGAGGAGGCTTAGGGCAGACCTCATTGCTCTCTACAACCACATGAAAGGAGGTTGTAGCCAGGTGGGGGTTGGTCTCTTCTCCCAGGCACTCAGTGACAGAACAAGAGCACACAGTCTTGAGCTGCACCAGGGCAGGTTTAGGCTGGATGTTAGGAAGAAGTTCTACATGGAAAGAGAGATTGGCATTGGAATGGGCTGCCCAGGGAGGTGGTGGAGTCACCATCCCTGGAGGCGTTTAAGAGGAGACTGGACGAGGCACTTAGTGCCATGGTTTAGTTAATTAGAAGGTTTAGGTGATAGGTTGGGCTTGATGATCCTAGAGGTCTTTTCCGACCTGGTTAACTCTGTGATTGTGTCAGGAGAGGTCTTGGCAAAGTTATGCTCATCTTTCCAAAGGGTTTCTCATGTTTCTACAATTTCAAATATTGTTTCCCCTTGCATTAATATGTATTATAGAGGAGGTAACTGCTAACGTTTCACAAAGCTCTGTAGATGTGTGAACTATGCAGTCTATGACCTGCAGGTTGAATAAGGAGGGAGAGGAACACAAATTCTGTGTATGCTCCACCTCCACACGCCTTACCTTCCCTGGTCTCCACACCTTTTTATTGCTTGATTTGTTTTAGATAAGAACATGATTTCTTTATGAAGTGTTTTAACTGCTGGCAGTAATAATAAAACAAGAAATAACAGGCAAACTTCTGTGCTTGGTACTGTAGGCTGATTAAATCCTGTGTTTCCCAGGGGAGCAACATTATTCCTAGGGACTGGGGCAGCAGGAGGGTGACAGGACAGGGCCTGGCAGCCTGGGCCTGTCCTACCCCCAGTCTGGAGCAGCTGGGGGCACTGGGACAGCCCCAGTCCTGGGCATTGGGCACCTGCCTGCATCAGGGGCATGGGCCTGTGGGTGGGGGTCAGGATGAGTAGAGCCTGTGACTGGGCAGGGCTGTGCCACAGCTCAGAGTAGGTCTGGGATGAGGGTCTGCACCAGGCAGCAGCTCCATGAAGAGGCTGCCCACAGCTCTTTCTCCCACAGCCCTCTACCCACTGATGGCTCCAGAGTCAGGTAAGGGCTGCCCTGAGGGCCCCAACCATCAGCCTGCCTCTGCAGAGATGAAGAGGGCTGAAAGAACCATAGAATAGAATAGAATAGAATAGAATAAAATAGAATAGAATAGAATAGAATAGAATAGAATAGAATAAAGCCAGCTTGGAAGAGACCTCCAAGATCATCCAGTCCAACCTATCACCCAGCCCTATCCAATGGCACTAAGGGCCCCATCCAGTCTTTGCTTGAACACCTCCAGGGATGGTGACTCCACCACCTCCCTGGGCAGCCCATTCCAATGCCAATCACTTTCTCTGTGAAGAACTTCCTCCTAATATTCAGCCTGTACCTCCCCTGGCACAACTTGAGACTGTGTCCCCTCATTCTTTTGCTGGTTGCCTGGGAAAAGAGACCAACCCCCACCTGGCTACAACCTCCCTTTAGGTAGTTGTAGACAGCAATGAGGTCACCCCTGAGCCTCCTCTTCTCCAGGCTAAACAATCCCAGCTCCATCAGTCTCTCCTCACAGGGCTGTGCTCCAGGCTCCTCACCAGCTTCGTCGCCCTTCTCTAGACATGTTCCAGTGCCTCAACATCACTCTTGAATTGAGAGGACCAGAACTGCACACAGTTCTCAAGATGTGGCCTGACCAGTGCCAAGTACAGGGGCAGGATAACCTCCCTTGTCATGCTGGCCACAGTGTTCCTGATCCAGGCCAGGATGCCATTGGCTCTCCTGGCCACCTGGGCACACTGCTGGCTCATATTCAGCCTAGTATCTACCAACACCCCCAGGTCCCTCTCTGCCTGGCTGCTCTCCAGCCACTCTGTAAGGCCAGATAGGATGAAGGCCACAGGCTCTGGAGAATGCTTCATTTACCTTCTACTAGAGCTGCATGTAGAAGAGGAGGGTACCTCATGGGACCAGTGTCCAGCTGCAATAAAACTGCCAAGGCCAACCTTCCCAGGATGCCTGACAGCACAGCCACACAGGCCTATGACCTTGGCACAGCCCCTGTGCCCTGTTCCCATCTGAGGTGGACCTCCCCTTCTCCTAAGGTTCCCCACAGATATCAGTTCATCCTCCCACATTGCCTTTGCTTGGCAGCTGGTGTGCAGATTTGTATGTCCAAACTTGTCTTTGGCTGAATTTTGGGACTCAGGAAGAATGAAGGCACAACTGAGGCCAGCTGGAATTAGCCTGCTGAGGACCAAAAAATATGGTGGCAACCCAGTGAGTGCCTCAGTGTGTGTGCACTTGTGTGTGTGTGTGTCTAGGCAGGCACCATGCTCCTGGGGTTTGTGCATGGGTCCAGCAAGCATGACCCACGGGTGTCCCTGCTTCACATTGAGGTGTCAAGCTTTATACCTGCTTTTCTACACCGTGCTGCACAGACAGGACATGGCCATACCCCTGGCATCCTGTCACAGCAGCATCTCTCCATGTGTGGAACCAAACCCAGAGGCTGGGAGGAACATCTCTGGCTCAAATCTTACTCATGCACCTTTACTAAAAGGGGCAATAAGCACTTGAAAAATCCTTTTATCTCTGTGCAGTGGGAGGTGACACCAACAACCCAACCCCAACCATTCTCTAATTTCTGAAAAGTCCCCAAACAGTCTCACTTTGGTGGTTTGCTGTTTTTGTGGGGGTTTTTGTTTGTTTGTTTGTTTGTTTTTAAGGATTCAATACTTTTCCCTGCAGGTATTTCCCCCCTTGAATTCTTGAGTTCTGCAACAAGCCCATCTCAGTATCCCTACCTCTGACTGTAATTTTAGCTCTCTTATCTGTGTGCTGACTTTCTCATGGCTCTTTCCCAGCAGCCTGGCTCAAGGTTACGCAGCTGTGCCATATCAGAGCAGGGGAGGGTACAAAGACAGGAGGCTACAGCACTGCACTGCCCATGGTACAGCAGAGATGTTTCAGGAAGGATGACCAAGCCCACAAACCCATCCTTATTTCTCATCATATAATGAATGCATGGACATAGTTTCAATTCCTACAGACTTGAGGGTGACAAAGCAGTGCTGCTGTCACCCATCACTTTTGCTCCTCCTTGCCAGCATGTTACACCACCAAGAAGAAAAACTGTTTTCTGAGTGAAACTTATAGAATCACAGAATAGAATCATAGAATGGTTTAGGTTGGAAAGAACATCAAAGATCATCCAGTTCCAACCTCCTGCCATAGGCAGGGACACCTCCCACTAGAACAGGTCACTCAAGGCCTCATCCAACCCGGTCTTGAACACCTCCAGGGAGGGAGCAGCCACAACCTCCCTGGGCAACCCCTTCCAGTGTCTCACCATCCTCACTGTAAATAACTTCTTCCTAACATCCCATTTAGATCTCCCCTATGCCAGTTTAAACCCGTTCCTCCTCATCGTGTCATTACAAGACCTTGTAAATAATCCTTCCCCAGCCCCAGTATCTGAGGCCTCTTTCAGATACTGGAGAGCCACTCTAAGGTCTCCTTGAAGCCTTCTCTTCTCCAGGCTGCAGAGCCCCAACTCTTGTATCCTGTCCTCATAGCAGAGCTGCTTCAGCCCTCTGATCAACTTCGTGACCCTCCTCTGGACTGGCTCCAACAGTTCCATGTCCTTCTTGCGTTGGGGGCTCCAGAACTGTGCACAGAGCATAAATGTTTCTACAAATGGCTATAAGTGATGCCATTCCTGTGCAGCATATATTCTCAGCTTTGAGCCTGAGTTTCTTCCAACCTGCTCACCACTGGGACATAAGTTTGTTTGCTCCTTGCTTCTCTCACAAACCAGTCCCCTTCAAGATAACGGTTGGTGGTGGACTTCATCTGCCCACATCCATAATCACAGAATCATAGAATGGTTTGGGTTGGAAGGGACCCCCAAAGGTCATTTAGCCCTAACCTCTTGGAGCAAGCAGGGACATTCTCTGTTAGATAAGATTGCTCAGAGCCCTGTTGAGCCTCATCTTGAATATCTCCAAGGATGAGGCCTCAACTGCATCCCTGGGGAACCTGTTCCAGTGTTTCGCTGCCCTCATGGTAAAGAACTTGTTCCTGACATTCAAACTAAATCTACTCTTATCTAATTTAAAACTGTTGCCCCTTGTCCTGTCACCACAGTCCCTTTCCAGTCTTCTTGTAGCTCCCCTTCAGGAGCTGAAAGGCTGCTATTAGGTCTTCCTGGACCCTTCTCTTCTCCAGGCTGAATGACTCAAGCTCCCTCAGCCTGTCCTCATAGGAGAGGTGTTCCAGTCCCCTGATCATTTTTTTTGGCCCTCCTTGGGACCTGCTCCATCAGGTCTATGTCCTTCTTGTGTTGAGGGCACCAGAGCTGGACACAGTACTCCAGCAGAGTAAAGTGGCAGAATCACCTCTCTGGACCTTCTGACCACACAGAATCTAAACTGTAACAGCAGTGTGAGGAACCTACATGTTTTGTGCTGCTTTTCAAAGGCTGTGAGTGCTTCTCAAAGATGAATGGCTGCAGCGCCAACTGAGTCTGGGTTTCAGGCAAGAGGCTGCTTGGCAAACAGGTTTCAATTTCCAGAAAAGGGAAGCCGAATTCCATGTGAGAGATTTTTCTCCTGAAGAGAGAGGAGACATGGACACACAAAGCCCAAGGTTTGTACCAGGAGCCAAACACATAACTGAAGCGGCAGCATCGTCCTACTGGATGCAGAAAACGTTCCTGCGTGGTTTTGATTTTGTTTGTTGCCTGCACTGCTTTTCTTAATGTCTGTCCTTGTGAGCAGTGGGAAGTCTATTGTGTGTACTATCCAGATTAGCTAACACAGCTTCCCTTGGCTCAGCAGCTAGTCGCTTAGGCCACTGCAAGTTCAGGAAGGGATCAGAGGCACCGGTCGGTTAAAGTCTCCAGCACTTCTGCTGGAACGAAATTGCAAATCTTTATCTGACTAGCAGGATTTATAGATTACACGTGACACTGATAAATAAGAGTATCAGTTTATTGTCTGACAGGTTGCCTCTCGGAGGACCAAAACCTGCATTTGCAGAGGGGCAGAGACGGTTATCAAATGATGGCTCCCCTTCCTTTCTTTTATGAGAGCTGCCTGGTTTGAGGCTGAGTAGTACTGAAGCAAAATAAATTGGAAGAGTTATTTTAAGGCCAAACCCCAAGTCCTCAAAAAAATGTCTCTCGTAGCCTTCCAATACGTGCAAGGTTGTTATAAAGAGGATTATGATCAACTGCTCCTCACGTCCATCAAAAGAAGGACAAGAAGAAATCAGCTTAAAACTGAAGTAAAGAAGATTTAGGCTAGGCAGTGGAGAAAACTTCCTCATGACGGAATCATGCAGCACTGGGAGATGTGACCCAGGCATGTTTTGTCCAACTTTTCAAAGAGAAAAATAAAGGAAATATTCAGGACTGGTGGCTCAGAAAGACTCAGCCCTGCCTCAGCCCATGAGGCACTGAGGGGTGGGAGGGTGTCCTTTCCAGCTGTGAATTCTTGTGACTTTGGGATGAACTGATCTAATGCAGCGAGAGTCTTTCCATGTAGCCTCGTGTTGCTTTTCACGTAGCCTCGTGTTGTCACGTTTAGCTCATGACCTGCTTAGTTCTCAAAGGCACCCATCAAACTCAAATTAGGCAGTTAAAAATGAAATCATTTTAACCCCCAACAACACAGGCATGATGAAGTCCTTCATGCGTTTTGCCCTTTCACGTATCCAAAATTTCACCTGATGGACCTCTTTAGTAAAAAGTGCTGTGCCTGCATGCATGCAGTTGTTTATCCAGGATGCTGCAGATCTGGGATGCCACCTCATTTCTAGTGAGGCAACAGAGGGAACAGGACTTAAGTGCCTGAACACAGAGGGTTTCAGTGCCCTTGGGATACCTCAGGATATCCAAGCCACCCTTTTGGAGTTTTGTGTCATCTCTATCAGCTATAGATGGATGAGTTGGATACTGTAGCGTGTTTCATGTGGAACAGGGGACATCTCTATGACAGCCAAATCGTAGCCCCAAGAGATCCACCTTATCACTTCAGTGACCTTTACCTCTGTACAGCTCCTCTTTGAAAGCATGCAACCAAGTCCCGACCTATCTTCTTCCAAAAGCAAAGCTGCTGAGACTGAAATGTTTGTGTTTTTAAAAAGAGGGATGGGTTATTTTTCCAAACATTGTCATAGTTACTCAACCCTCCCGTGGATAATTATCTGCAGCAAAACGGAGCAAACATTGCACCCCAAGGAATCTCTTAGATGAGAAATGACTTCACAGCCAGAATGACCACACGGAATGATGTCCCTTCCCTTAACCAGGCCCTCAGGTTGGCGTGATGTGATACGATGTGAAAAGCAGATCCCTTCTGTGCTCAGCTCTTTCTGGCAGCTTGGTCCTAGAGAAAACCTTCCTGCTTTAAATTACCACTGCCACCACAGCAGTCCTCACCACCACAGCTGACCAAGTCAGCAAACTGTGGTCAGCCATGGAACAGGACACAATATAGAATCATAGAATGGTTTAGGTTGGAAGAGACCTCAAATATCATCCAGTTCCAACCCCCCTGTGCCATAGGCAGGGACACCTCCCACTAGATCAGGACGCTCAAGACCTCATCCAGCCTGGCCTTGAACACTTCCAGGGAGGGAGTAGCCACAACCTCCCTGGGCAACCCATTCCAGTGTCTCGTCACCCTCACTGAAGAACTTCCTCCTAACATCCCATTTAAATCTCCTCTCTGCCAGTTTAAACCCATTCCCCCTCATCCTGTCATTACAAGACCTTGTGAATAGTCCCTCCCCAGCCTTCCTGTAGGCCCCATTCAGATACTGGAAGGCTACTTTAAGGTCTCCTCGAAGCCTTCTCTTCTTCAGTCTGAAAAGTCCCAACTCCTTCAGCCTATCCTCATAGCAGAGGTGCTCCAGTTCTCTGATCATGTTCGTATGACCAAGAATATATTTTTCTTGGTAGTGGGCTGACACCACGCTAAGTGCCACTTGATGTGCAGACTGTAAAGTTGTGATCAGACATCCTTCCCTCCCCTTTCTGTTTTCACCTAAGAGGGAAACCTGTCAGAAAAATGCAAATTGTGATTGCAAATCTATACAAATTAGCAGAGGGATCCAAGGATGTGTTAGTTCCTGAATTTATTTAGAGTGACTTTTTTTTTTTTTTTTTAACTGCCTAATTTCAGTTTGATGGGTCCCTTTGAGAACTAAGCAGGTCATGTAGCTAAACTAAGCAAGAGCTTGTCTTCTTTACAAAGAGCTTCTGAGTCATGTTTGCACTCAAAGGGAACAGTGTCATGCAATAATTGAGTCTCCCTGGCTTAATTTCCAATTGACAAGTAAATAGTTCTGGATCTTAAAAAAAAAAAATTAAAAAAAATTACACAACAAAAAAACTTCTCAGTAATACTCTGGTGACATTCTTCCCAGGTGCATTATTTCCCTCTCTTTCCAGATCAGCACAAGTTGCAAATGTAGTTGGTATTGCATCATTCCGTTCCAATGGATGTTATTACAGCCCATTGTATTAATCTAATTGCACTGAATCTTGTCTCTTCTTTGCGGTTAAATTAACTCATAATACAGCTGCGTGTTTAACTCCTAATAAAATTGTTATCCACTGCAGTGAATCCGATTTCTTGCCAAAGTGAATGTCATGAAATCTGCCAAACTGCTGGGTGAGGAATCCAGAAGAAAAGCAGTATGGGCACAGTTTAAAGGACAGCTTAGGCCTCGCTGGTGGTTGTCTGCAACTACCTGAAGGGACATTGTGGAGAGGCTGGTTGGGGCTCTTCTCACAGACAGAACAAGAGGGAATGGCCTCAAGCTGAGACTGGGTAAGTGTAGATTGGACATTAGGAAAAAGTTTTTAAGGGAGAGAGTGGTCAGGCACTGGAATGAGCTGCCCAGGGAGGTGGTGAGGTCACCACCCGTGGATGTGCTTAAGAGTGATTTGGATGTGGTGCTTAGGGATATGGTTTAAGGTGAATCTTGTAGAGTAGGGTTATAGGTCCTGAGCGTCCTGATCTAGTGGGAGGTGTCCCTGCCTGTGGCAGGGGGTTGNGGGAGGTGTCCCTGCCTGTGGCAAGGGGTTGGAACTGGATGATCTTTGAGGTCTCTTCCAACCTAGACCATTCTATGATTCTATGATTCTATGATAGGTTGGACTTGGTGATCCTCAGGGTCTTTTCCAACCTGAATGTTTCTCTGTGTGAAATAAATTTTCCAGACCAGCTCAGATGGCTTAGAAGCAAAGGAAGCTATGTACTTACAGCAAGCTAAATTTACAAGCATGTAATACAATGCATATGCACAGAAATATATTTACAAGTATTCACAATTTAGAAATAACGCAAGGGTCCTCACAGGGGTCCCTCTCAATTGTTCTCCAACCCCCTGGATGAAGCCCAGAAGAAGCTAACAGCCATCTCCTACTCCTCCCCACAGTGAAAAAACTGAGAAGACTGCGACTGGTATTTACTCAGCCAAGGTTAGTGCAGAAATCAGCCAATGCAGAGGAGTCAAGGAGCAGTTGAAGCAGGGGACAGAAAGGTGAAGAAAAAGGAAAAGAGTTTATACAGTAGATTATATACCAGGCCCAACAAACAAATGAAATTATACAGATTTATCTTATTGTTGTTCTTCTGCATCCAATACAATTCTTTATTTAAAATGTTGAATGAAACTGGAGTGTTAACTCTGAAACTGCCACAGCCTCTTAATCTTTCCACAAGCAATAAGAAAACGGGAGTTCTTACTTTCCTAATTATAAAGATCACAGTGAAATCAACCTTTCCTTTCACTGTTTTTGAGATCATGCTAGGGTGAAGGAGTCCTGGCTGTAAAGGAGGATTTTGGCTAGGATCTTCTATGTATAGATGCCAATCTATCACCCTAGCTGGGTAGCACAAACCAAACCCAGTCTCTTTTGGCCCAGTTGCATATTTTCTTCTTGTTGGGAGATTCCCAGCACAGGGGAAGTGAGATAGCAGCAGCCTGAACACAGAAGCCTGGTAGTTATAGCAGAAGCAAAGGTACGTGCAGAGGAATGGGCTCCTCAGTTGTGTTTCTTCATGGAGGTCAGTGGGCTGAGGGAGAATATCTGCCATCTCCACCATCCCTTACCCACCACACAGCTGGGGGAAGACCAATGAGCAATAGTAGACATATCTGTGCTTGGAATACTCAGGGCACTGCACAAAGCCCCTTGCAAGCAAGCATGAGGTCACATCTGTGCATAAAACCAGCTGACTGTTAGTCTACTTCTGTATGACAGTGTGCTGGTTTGAACTAATTGGAGAATTTGAGTGAGAAATTAGACTATTGGCTGTGAGAGGAAAACACAGTATGTCACTTCACCAGAGCTTTACTAAGAAAGAAAAAAAATTGTTTTAAAAAGGTGTAACCCAAACATAGATAGTCAGATGGTTTCAGACCTCGCTGGGCTGTGGCTGCTTCTCTTGCATTGTTCCTTTGTCTCTGTCTTTTGTAGCTGATTCTTAATAATTCTACTAACTTCTTTCCTACTACTAATCCCCCCTGGCGGATCTACCTCAGCTTATCTGCAGCATCAACAGGTGGTGAGATAAGATTGGGGAAGGGGGGAAAGGTGGTAGGGGGTGGTTAGTTACCCCTCTTGGGGATTTTGATCTCTGAGAGGGCTGTGGTGTTTCTGTATTACCTTTTCACTGTATATATCTGTAAATATCTGTTATACATTGTAAATATCTGCTTGTATATTGTGCATTGCTGTAAATATAAAGCTTCATTTATCAACTTCCAGCTGGTCTGAGTCTAGCCTGGGTTATTTCAAAAGGTGGGGGGGGTAGGTAACTGCAAAACCACCACAGACAGTCTTGGGAGAAGACCGTTCAGTTAATCACAAATTTACTTTCATCCCTGGCATAGGAATCTCACTGACTCCCATCAGTGAAGCCAAATTACTTGAATAAAATGGAAAGTGGCAATGGTCACACTATACTGATCGCTGCTTTTTGTCATCTGCCTGTCCTGCAGAGAGGTGTCACCTAGCAGTCATCTTCCCACACCTACAGGAAGACACAGAGCAGAATACTCCTACTTCACTTAAGAAGGCAGCTTCGCTCATCCAAACGTACCCTAGATGTGTAACTCTTAGAAAGACAGCCTCTCTCCCTTCCTCTTCATACCAAATAGGAAAAAAAAATAAACTCCAGGAGGGAATCTTCTGATGCATCTCAAAGTCCTTTTTATGTTGTCTTACCGGCATGGATCAGAAATGGTGCTGCATTTTCTCTGTGTCCATGTAGCAATGGTACATTTAACCAGAGACTGCATCCTTGGTCAGAGAAACAGTCCAACTAGTCCAGAATCTATACTGCCTCCTAAATGAGAAGGGGCCTCTAAATAATCCCCTAGATACCCATGACTAAAAACTATGATGCTGCACAGAGGGATTTAGATCTCAGCTACGTAAGAAGCTTTAATCTTGGCATATCCTATCTTTGTAACCAAAATGTTTTTCAGTATTTTCCTTTCTTTTTAATTTTTTTTAAGCCTGTATTAATATGCCAAAGAACTGTATAACACAATCAGGCGTATTTTGCAGTACCTCTTTGTGATCTCTAAAAGAGGTGGGGGAGTATAATGGTTTAGTGCAAGGGCTAAACTCCCTGCTCCCCCAACACCACAAAAACGAGGGGGGAAAGTAACACACAAAAGTGAGGGGGAAAAGTAATGCATGAAAGTTAGGGTGCTGGTTTGAACTAATTGGAGGATTTTAAAGATAAATTAGACTATAGGCTGAGAAATTAAAACATTCCAGTGTCTCCTTCACTCATTTGTTTACTTAAATGGTATAAATGTTATAACCAAAACATAGATAACTCAGAGCTGTTTGAGCTACACTCACATCTCTTTTCCCTTCTTAGCTGGATCTGTGTAACTTCACTAACCACTTTCCTGCTGCTAACACCCCCTGGCTGATCTACCCTTGCTTACCTGGCATGTAGGACAGATAGTGGGATAAGACTGGGAAGTGGGGGGGAAGGTGTTAGGGTAGTTGGAAACTCTTCCTAGGGAGTATGATCTCTTGGAGGGGTGTGATGTTTCTGTATTACCTTTTCACTGTATATATCAGATATGTATTGTAAATATCTGCTTGAATATTGTGCAAAGCTGTAAATATAAAGCTTCATTTATTAACTTCCAGCTGACTGAGTTCTAGCCTGGGTTATTTGGGGGGGGGAGGGGGGGAGCAGGTAACTGTCGAACCACCACAGAAGGGAAAAAAGAACACTCAAAAGTGAGGGGGAAAACTCAGGGTTGAGATAAAGAGACAAGATTTTACTATAACATGAGATACCATAAGCACAATGCATAATTATCTTAGCTAATAATTTAATTAATGTAATAATATAATACATGATTACCTTCTCTTAGCCTACTTGCAAAAGAAGTGCAGTGAAATACACAGAGGGAAAAAACCCAACCAAAACCAAACCAGACAAAAAAAACCCCCTCCAAACAAACAAACAAACAAGCAAACCCAGCATAAAACAGAAAAACAAAAGCAGCAGCTAGCCAACTCCCACTTATTCTGCTCCCATGCCTGCAGAAAAAGAGAAAACACCCAAGAACATGGACCCCAAAGCATCAACCAGAACAGGAAGACTCCCATGCTGAAATCTGAACTTCAAGCCCCATAATACTTTGTTCCAGTTAGCACTTTAATTTTTGAAGCTGGCATCACTGCAGCATGGTATGAGTAACAGCAGCAGGAACAACTCAATCCACAACAGGGAGCAACATTTGAAGGTGGCACAAAGTCATTCAGGTTAGGCTAAGCCAATGGGGTGAAAAGAATTCCCCAAAGTTTTGTGCATCCTCTGCATGTGGGTAGTGGGATGATAAAGCTGTTGATGCTCATTAATGCCAAGTCATTTCCCGTGGATGGAGTACTCTGAGGCATTCTGCACAGTTCTTTGTCCTCCATCACAGACAACAAAGGCTTGGACATTCACCTGGAAGCACAGTATAAGACAACAAGGTGTTGGGGTACATAAGGAATGGGATGCAAAGTATACCCAATACTATGACATTACAGTGCCATTAAGTTTTAGTGATTCACCTGGAGTGTTGCATTTGGTTCTGGTCAGCCTAATGCTCTACAGGGACCCTACTCAGAAGAGCTAATTTAGATTAAGGAGCTTACTCTCCCTAAAGTCCTTCTGCAGACAAGAGTGAGCTTTGGCCTCTCTCCTAGGAGTTAGTTCAAGCTTCTTGCGGTTGGTCACTGTTCTTCACTGTCCTTCAGTGTAAGCTTCTTTTCTCCATTAAAAGAGAGGCTAATGCTACCCCTTTTTCTATCAAGACATAGAGAAATGCAAGGCATGGTTAAGGAAAGTTCTTAGGGAATTGGGGAAAATACAAAATTAAGGTTGAAGAAGCCAGTTTAGACAGGAAGCAATCAGAAGTGTACAAGCTAAGGAAGTGAGGAGCAGGTAGACCTGGCACTAGTCTCAGCTTTTTCATAAAACAAAACCCCTAAGTGACTCTGGGAGGCAGAGGATAAGAGAGGAAGGCTGTTGTCACGGGACTGAGCTAATTAAACACAGTATCCCGTGGAAGGAGGGGGGACGGTACCCTCCTCACCGGTTCTTCGGGTTTCGGTTGGCAGAAAA
>VWZI01020078.1:12040-53236 GCA_013396835.1 Psilopogon haemacephalus | reverse complement strand
CACACATATTTTTGTAGCTACTGCTCTGCAGCTACTATTGAAAACAGTACATGTGATGAACCACGGATTTGATACTTTATAACTTGTACCATACCCCCGTGAAATGCTCCAGTGTATTTCACCAGACTATGTGGCAGACTTCTATCCTGGGATACAGTTTATTGCAAATATATTGCCCTGGGAACGAGAGGTAAAAAAAAGATCTAGTTCTGTTAGAATTATGTAGAACTTAAAAAAAACTCTTCTTAAGTCTCAAACTCTTAACTGCTCATCCAACATCAGAGAAATGGATATATTCAGAAGTAGCACTTTCTGTCATAAATTTTATAACTAAAAGGGAATGTATGTGCTGAAACTAAGGCTTAAATATTTCTGCAGTCCTCTTCTTTCAGCTTAATGGCCTGAAACTACTAGATTACTCAGCTGGCTCACTGTACATCTGTCCTCATCTGACCTCCAGGCCACTGCAGTCTGATACTGATTTGCCTTCTGATTTTGTTCAGAAAAAGTGTACTGCATATACCACTCAGACACACTTCACAGCAGCTAATATGGGTGAGCTGAGAACAGTCTTAATAAAATCCACTATTTTTTCTTGTTGTTGCTGATATTTCCATGGGCCAGGAGTTCTAGAATTCACTCCAAGGTGTGGGTTCTCCCAAATACTTCTGTTTCTGAAGTTCTTGTTCAGCAGAAATTTATGAGTTAGAAAGCATCCAGGAGATGCAGAACAGAAGATTTGCCATCAAAATTCATGCACTTATTAGACAACTGTCATTCTCCCACTGCTTGGTGAAAAGCAACAGAGCAGCCCAGATCCCTGAGGATTAGGAGGACCCTTGGATAGTAAATAACTTACTAAATTGGCAGGACTGTACACCATGCTGTCTTTTAAGTCTGTAGGAGTCCAATGAGCTTTACTCCTGCAGAGTTAAACAGCTGGCAAGCATTCACAGTGCTCTTATCCTTGAGTAACCCAAAATGAGGGGTTTTTTTGACCCTGTTCCTCAAAGCAGCCTTCCCATGGGAGAAGATCACAGGATCACAGGACATTAGGGGTTGGAAGGAACACTTGGGTTGGTTGGAACACTTACCTGCCCACCCACTCTTTGAAGTTGCCTAGTCTAGGCTCAGACGGCTGGAAGTTAAGGAATGAAGCTTTATATTTACAGCTTTGCACAATATACAAACAGATATTTACAATGTATAACAAATATTTAGAGATATTGTAGTGGGTTTGCAGTGACCTGCCCCCCCACCTTTTGAGACCCCAGCTAAAACTCAGAAAAACACACTGGAAGTTAATAAATGAAGCTTTATATTTACAGCAATGCAAATATACAAACAAATATTTACAAGATATAACAGATATTTACAGAAATATACAGTAAAAAAAAGAAATACAGACACCACACCCCTCCTGGAGACCAAAATCCCCAAGAGAGGGAAACCAAATGCCCCCTTACTACCTTTCCCTCCTTTCCCCAGCTTTATCTCACCACTTGATGATGCTGCAGATAAGCTGAAGATCGGTCAGAAAGATTAGTGGCAGGAAGGAATGAATGGTTTTAGTGATTTTACTCTGAATTAGTTCAAAGGCAGAGAGACAAAGGAAAGAAGCTGCTGAAGCCTGCGTGGACCCAGAGCCGACTGAACTGCGCAAGCACACTGGCTTATCTGGATGTTTTGGGAACATTCTCAAAACAACCTTCTTTCTTCTCTCTCAGTCAAACTGGGTGAAGCGACACAGTGTTTAATTTCTCACTCAAATTCTCCAATTAGCTCAAACCAACACAGATATAAACAGTGAAAAGTTAATACTGAAGCACCACACCCATCCCAGAGATCAGAGTCTCTAAGAGGGGTTTCCAGCCACCCTACCACCTTCCCCCATACTTCCCAATCTTACCCCACTATCTGTCTTATGTGCCAGATAAGTGAAGGTAGATTGGCCAGGGAGGTTAGCAGCAGGAAACTGGTTAGTGAAGTTAAACAGATCCAGCTAAGAAAGCAGAGAGAGATATGCAGCAGCCAGCACAGCTCAAACCACTTTGGTTCTAACTTTTGTACATTTTTCAGTAACCCATGTGTGAAGTCGAATCATCAATGTTTTCATTTCTCAGCCTATAGTCTAATTCTCATTAAAATCCTCCAATTAGTTCAAACAAGCACAGGACCCAAGGAGATCACTGAGTTCAACCCCTCTGCCAGAGTAGGACCATACAATCTAGCACAGGTCACAGAGGAACACATCCAGACAGGCCTTGAAAGTCTCCAGAGAAGGAGACTCCACAGCCTCTCTGGGGAGCCTGTTCTAGTGTTCTGTGACCCTTACAGTAAAGAAGTTCCCCCTTGTGTTGAGGTGGAACCTCTTATGCTGCAACTTATACTCATTTCTCCTTGTCCTATCACAAGGAACAAGTGAGAAGAGCCTGTCCCACTTCTCCTGACCAACCCTCAGATATTTATAAACATTTATTAAATCCCCTATCAGTCTTCTCTTTTCCATACTAAAAAGCCCCAGGTCCCTCAGCCTTTCCTCATAAGGCATGTCTTCCTGTCCTCTGACTGTCTTTTTCATAAAAACAGAGAGAATTAGCTCTTTACATCAGCATGCAGGGGTGGGTTCATTGAGGAGGCCACTATCGCCTCAAGGGATGTAGCAGAGTGGCCGAAGAAGAGTTTATTAGGGTTTTATTATAGGTCATGGCTTTAATCTTTCCTGGTCCAAGAGAGCTCACTAAAATGTCACAGAAAGGACAAACACATTGACATCCTTTATCTCCTCTATATAAAAATTTTAGTCAACACTGAACAATACTCATGATAGTCACTTAGGCTGCCCAGGGAGGTTATGGAGTCTCCATCATTTGAGACATCCAAAAGCAGTCTGGATCTAATCTTGAGTTACCAGCTTTAAGGGGCCCTACCTGTGGATGGGGAGATAGATTGAACAAAGTGACTTCCAGAAGCCATTTTGAACCTTAATCATTCTGTAATTCTATAAAAGCAAAGCCAAGGCAGTTATTATAATAGTTTTCTTACAATCGGTATTTCTTGTGGGAATATGCTTTTCTTTGTTGTCTTCACCATTTACTGTGATAGCACTAAGGTTAAAGCCCATTGTCAAAGGTGGTGTCAAGAGTTCTTGGTTTTTTGTGCTGCTAAAGCCAGACTTCTTAAGTTCACCATTTCCTCACTGACACATTGCTGGTTATAAGATCAGGGGAGAACCATGTCCTGCTGCTCCTTCCACATTAGACAACTGCACATGCATTACTATTCAAGTGCACAGTGCTCCTACACAAAGCAAACATTTTCCTCACCAAGACACAGGTTAAAAACATCTCAGTAAGTGGGAATGGTTTCTTTCCATACTTGATATCTTCCCAAAAGAACAAGGTCTGCAATTACCCCTCCCTTCTTTAGACAAAAGCTAGTAAACTGTGTATAACTCTGAACAACTCACTCCTATATATAGGCCAGTAAATCTCCATGCAATGGCATAAAAATTACCCTGAGTCACAGAAGAGTAACACCCTGCTAAAGCACTATTTGATCCAGCATCAGATCCTAGAAAATTATCTCAGTTATCTAGCACCTGGTGCTGTAGACAATGTTCTTTGATAACTGACCTCTAAATTCACTTTTTTATTAATCAGTAATTAATCTTTCAAAATCAGAAAGCATGTATAGAAGATGGAATAAATTCAGTTGTTCTAATCAAAACTTCATTTATATGTTTGTATATGTGCAAATGGATGAGATCTCTTAGGAATGCATCCTGCCTCTTATGTACAGTCAGTATTTTTTAGTATAAAATATTTGCAACAAAGTTCTCATTTAATTTCAATTATCTGGGCCAAGATAGTTTTGCAAGTATTAAATACACAGGTTTGCTTGTTTGGGAATCTCTTTCTCAGTAATCTGGCTCAAGATTCAAATATCTGATCACTACTTTGTTGAGCCGTTTTGCAACAATGAAAAGCCACTCTGATTACAGTATAATGTGGTGTTCTGAGGTCTTTCCAGGTCCTTTGACCTGCTATGTGATCCTAAACAATGTACTTAACTTTCCCATGCTTCTCCTTCCAGATATCTTTCCGTGTAAATGTATTTTTTGTTCCATTTCTCATCTATCCTACATGTTGTCTTCTTCCACTTGCTATGCATTGATTATTTATAGTACACTTCTTATACAGTGTTGCTTTCAAGCTGTAATTCTTTGTCTTTTATCAAGTAACCATAGTCTTGATAAAAGAGCTGTAAAACCTATTATTAATAATCCATTACATAGAGATATAAAGGCAGTATAAATTGGAGAGGGTGGAGTTGTGTTCTTTCAGGGCTGAGGTGGAAGCAGAGTAAACGAATTTCTTCCAAGATTTATAGATTTTACAACTAACTATAAATGAGACCCTGATTTCAGTGGGAATTTCTGGATGCTACTGTAACATGCAAGTAGTAAGAATTTTTGGATGCACAATTTCAAGTTACCTTGCAGGTTTATTATTTTTAGGCTATATCTGTGGCTCTGATAACATTTTCTTTATTGTTTTTAAGACGTTTATAATTAGCTGCCAGACTCAAATCTCCCAGCAATGTACCTAAAAATAAACAATAAATCATGGGATCTTCTCTCTATGGAATGATCTACTATTATGAGAAGCAATCCTAATAGTAAATAAGTAGAAAAATTACTTTTATTTATCAAGTGGAAAGAAGACACAGAGGCATTCACACCATAATTGCTTGCAGCTTACTGATATTTTTATTTGTGATCACTTCTTCTATACAAAGTTATAGTTTTCTTGGAGATATCTACTATAAAGATGTTAATTTTTCTTTTTTTAAAATTATGTTTATGGCATTTAACTGTGTCCAAAGCACAAACATGACTCTGGATCCAGGGTTTAAAATGCTTATTGCAGATATGCACAACTACAACTGCAGGCTATCTCAAAGCACATCTGCCTCAGAAAAATCAATACCACAAAGGAAATAATATTGTGTTGTTTTTTATTCCCCTGTCATGTCTAGGTAGGTCAGCAAAGACAGGATTTGAAGGATGCTGGTGAAAGGCATTTCCCATATCCCAAGGAAAAATATGTTATAGCATGAACATAGAGGAGATGTGAAAAGTTTACATTTCCTCTCCCACTTTATTAAAGTGAATATACAAATTATGTAGTAGTGAGGAAAAAGCAGCAAGTTGATAATCTGTAACAAGCACTCACCAGACCTACGCATAGTAGGAGTACCTTAACAATGAAAAGGCCTCTCAACGTGCCTGAAAATCACAGTGATATGTGTTGTAAAAGCACCATTATCTGTGAACAGATTGAATCTGATCAAGGGTTTTTTGCATCTTTGGTTCTGAATTACAAGGAATTGTTTGCCTATACACCTTTTCATGCTGTTTATTCTATTCCATAAATGCACTCTCTTCACAAAAGCACATGTCAAAACACATATATGCACAAATAATGTATGCATGCATGTATAAAAAAGGCTAAACCTTTGTGACACAGAATTTAAGGCCATGGAGCAGGAGGAATTAATTGAAATGTTTCAGTTAAAACCCAGATATCAGGCCAGGGAATTTTTTTTTTTTAACTGAAAAGACAAAGTGGTGGTAGTGAGTGACACCATGGAACCAGCACTCCTGTTTGCACACAGGAAAAGAGAAAGTTTCCTTAGTCAGATCAGAGGAGGCTGGATTCTGCTCTATAGGACCCAATTAACTGTCTCCACTTCTCCAGCTTTTTTCGATGCTCACAGCAAACTGTAACAGCAGCTAAGACTTATAAGTCTTCCAATAGCCACAGCCCCTGCTAACTCCACCTTCACCTGAAGAAGTGAAGAGCTAACAAATCTCCTGTTCTGGCTCCTTCTCTCTAGCCACCTCTGCACTGCAGCCACATTTCTCTCTAACAGACAGTTCAGCCTGTGAGATATCCTGAGCAGCGCTGAAGCAGCAAATTCAGGCAGCCCAGCAACAAGGTCAAAAAGGGCACAAACAAAGGAAGACACATTCAACATAAACACACTTGCCCAAAAGGCACTTTGGATTGAACACCTCTAAAAGGTAAGGGGAATAGAAAGAGGCAGATGTCCAACATGCTGCTTTTTTCTTACAGAGTCAATGAATGATAGACATTTGAAGTGACCTCTAGGGGATCATCTAGTATAAACCCCTTGCTAAAGTAGGTTTTCCTTGATCAGATTGCACAGGAACATGTCCAGGCAGGTTATGGATGTCTCCAGAGAAGGACATTCTGCAGTCACTCTGAACCAGCCATTCCAATGTTTTGTTACTCTCAAGGTAAATAAGTTGTTTTTGTATGTATAGATGAAACTTTCTGTGTTCTAGTTTGTGTCTGCTGTCCCAAGTGTTACCACTAGGAAGCACTGAAAAGAGTACCCTCACCCTTTAGATATTGATAAAAATTGATAAAATCCCCTCTCAATCGTCTCCAGAAGCCTAGGTCTCTCAGCATTTAATAGAATTAGAATCATAGGATCAGGCAGGTTGAAAGAGACCTCCAAGACCATCCAGTCAAACCTATCACCCAGCCCTATCCAATCAACTAGACCATGGCACTAAGCGCCCCATACAGTCTTTCACCTCCAGGAATGGCAAATCCACCACCTCTGTGGGCAGCCCATTCCAATGGCAAATCACTCTCTCTGTGAAGAACTTCCTCCTAATATCCAGCCTATACCTTCCCTGGCACAACTTGAGACTGTGTCCCCTCATTCTATTGCTGGTTGCCTGGGAGAAAAGACTGACCTCCATCTGGCTACAACCTCTCTTCAGGTAGTTATATCTCCAGCTCCCTCAGTCTCTCCTCATAGGGCTGTGCTCCAGGCCCCTCACCAGCTTCATTGCCCTTCTCTGGACACTTTCCAGTACCTCAATATCTCTCTTGAACTGAGGGGCCCAGAACTGGACACAGTACTCAAGGTGTGGCCTGAGCAGTGCTGAATAAAGGGCAAGAATATCCTCCCTTGTCCTGCTGGCCTATTCCTGATATAGTCTGTGATGCCATTGGCTCTCCTGGCTACCTGGGCACACTGCTGGCTCATGTTCAGCTACTATCTACCAGCACCCCCAGGTCCCTCTTTTCCTGGCTGCTCTCCAGCCACTCTGTCCCCAGCCCATAGCACTGTTTGGGGTTGTTGTGGCCAAAGTGTAGAACCCTACATTTATCCTTGTTAGGTAGAACCATAGAATCATTCTGGGTTGGAAGGGACCACAAGGGTCATCTAGTTCCAAGCCCCCTGCCATGGGCAGGGACACCCTACCCTTGATCAGACTGGACAGAGCCTCATCCAACCTGCCCTTAAACACCTCCAGGGATGTGGCACCAACCCCGGGCAGCCCATTCCAGGTTCTCACCACTCTCATGCTGAACAACTTTCTCCTCACATCCGGTCTGAATCTCCCCACTTCGAGCTTTGCTCCATTCCCCTAAGTCCTGTCACTACCTGATAGCCTAAATTGTCCCTCTCCAGCTTTTTTGTAGGCCCCCTTCAGATACTGGAAGGCCACAATATGGTCGCCTGGGAGCTTCCTGTTCTCCAGACTGAACAGCCCTAACTCTTTCAGTCTGTTCTCATAGCAGAGGTGCTCCAGCCCTCTGATCATCCTTGTGGCCCTTCTATGGATGCACTTCAGGATGTAATAGGGGCTCCAGAACTGGATGCAGTACTCCAGGTGGGGTCTCACCAGAGCGGAGTAGAGGGGGAGAATCACCTCCCTTGACCTGCTGGCCACACTTCTGATGCAGTTCAGGATCTGGTTGGCTTTCTGGGCTGCAAGTGCACACTGCTGGCTCATATTGAGCTTCTTGTCCACCAGCACCCCCAAGTACCTCTCCTCAGGGCTGCTCTCCAGCTAGTCACTGCTCAACCTGTATTTGTGCTTGGGATTGCCTTGACCCAGATGCAGGACCTTGCACTTAGCATAACTAACATTTCAGCAACTCTGCCTACCAAGCTTCAACAAACTCAGTTCCTGTTATAAAAAATTCATATTGCCTAGGAAAGCCCTCCATCAAAGCCTTCAATGTTTTTTATAAATACATATTTTATATAAGGTAGGCATTGCATAATTTTATCTATATCTACTGCCCACACAGAACTTATTGATATGATTCTATTGTTCTGTCTACTCATGTTTAACCACTTATGTGCAAGAAAACAAACTAGACCAATTAAAATAGTGACTCTTGCAGAGGACTCTTTCCCAGTCATTTCCTGGGCACCCACACTTTTTCATCCATATGTTATCAGTCACTCAATGGACAAGAGAAAAATTAGAGAAACCTCTTGAGAGAAAAAAAAAAAAAAAGCATAATTCAAGTGCTTACATCTCTTATAATAAGTACATAGCAATTTTGCACAGAAACCAGGCACTGTAATGAATGTCCAATAAAACACAATTGCCATATCAAGTGCACAAGCAGGCATTTGAAGAGGCTTTGGGTGAATGGATACTAGCCAAGAGCAAGTAACGGGAAACAAAAACCCAGTGATACTTAAGTGAAGTATTTGCACAGGGTTGGACTGTCAAGTCTGTGCTTTTCTGTGCAGGCAATGATCTGCCATTTTGTTGAACTTGCTGCAGCTACATCACTTGGTGGCAAGAGAAGGTGCTCTGCGTGCCCAGTGTTGATTCCTCCAGCTTCGGCTGATTACTTTGCCAATCAGTCAGATGCAATTTACAATCAGTTTTAAGATTGCTCATCATTTCCTGCGGCTGGCATGCTGACTCTTTGACAGAACAACAAATTATGGCCCATAGCAATCAACAGCATAAACTGATTTCAAGCTATCTCCCTTTGTTAAGCAGCACTGTGTATCTCCCTATGTCTTCCTGGAGAAGCTGGCCACTTATTACAGTGGAAATGGACACAATGGTAGTTCAACCACACTAACAGCATGAATTATTTTATGTATATAAATGTAACATAGTATTTACATTTAAGATAACAGTGATAAGTTCAATCTCCACAAACAAGTTAATTGTTTCCCAATACAACTGATAGAAAAATAGGAAATTTCCCTAAGCAGTAACTTGGGAGGCAATAGTAGGGTGTCTCTCTGATTCCACTGGCTGGAAGTCAAGTTTTTGCAGTCTCAGTTGGAAGAATATTTCTTTAATTCAGTTATCTCATTTACCATAATATCTAGTAGTGTTCTCAACGGATGCTGCTAAGTGCATGACCTTCTGCTTGCAGAAAATCTAGCTTAAGGCTTCATGGAGGAGAGGCCTGATGGTCACACCCTCATTTCTAGCAGAACTACTAGGATGCACCTACACCAAAGACATATAATATGAAGATCTTAAGTTAATGCATTAAGTGCTATTATTCCCTACAATAACACCCTACATGCTAGAAATCACCCATGAAACAGTAGCAACTTGAAGAGGCTGCCAAGGCACCAAAGAGCTGACAAACTTGAGTTACAAGTGGACAACAATTATGAGAAAATACATCTATACTTGACCAAGAAAGACTCTTCTTTTAAGACTTGAAATAGCTGTATATCTCTATAGCATTCAAAGTGTGGTTCATTCATTCTGTGAGGAGTTTACCTCCTTACAGAGGATATTTTTTATCTTAATTGTTGGGGAATGAACATACAAAAATTTCTGCTATTTATTCTAGTTTCTTATCTCTTTTTTCCCCCGATTCTCCATTTGTCCTACTTTGGGATCATCTTCCAAGCACTAACGATTTAGATTTCCTAAACAGATACTTTCTTTTGAAAGGAATTGAGACACTGCTAGATAAAGCAGAAGATTCAAATCATTTACTCTTTTGTAGCTCAGTCCTCTGATCTGTTTTCAGATTTGTCTGGAAAGGCAGGCAACACCAACTTCAGTACTTAGGTGAAAACTCTCTCAAGTCAGTCAGATGTGAGCCAAAAAAGTCTTATTCAGGGTCATTAAAACAATTCAATGCACAGACAAGTATCTGGGACATCTCCTTTATTCGCTGCAGGTGCTTCAAGCTGGAGGTATGCCACATCTCTATATCGCATAACACCCTTTCACCTGTATAAGAAAATATATAGTCCTTATGTGTGTATGTATACATATACATATACATATACATGTGTATATGTATATATATGCACATACACTTATATAAATGTTGGGAAAATCAGCACATCATGATGCTTCAAACACTGAGGGAAGCTGTCATGACTCCATTCTCCCTGATCATCAGCAATAGCAGGAGCAGCTGTGGCTGTGGTCAACAAGACATTTGTCTAATATAATGTTAAGCTGCTTTCCTTTACAATTATTATGCAGTTGACTGATTCAGATGTTTTCACATAATTGCTTTGTTTGACAAGGAGTTCATTCTTGTTTCTGCATTTAAGATAATTTCTCTGACAACCATATGGACAGGATTTGTTTGTTAAAAAGCCCACCACTCCCATCAAATGGTTTTGGAAACAGTAACATTTTTTTTTTTCTTCTATTTATTTGAAGAAGAGATGAGGTAGGACAGGAAAATAGTTTGACCTAATATTTTGGTCAGTTTTGTCTGTTGGCTGGAGATTTTTGATAGAATTATGAGAAAGTAACATGGTGTTCTGAAAATCAGTGTACTCTAAACACAAACAAATCACACCTAAAAATTTCTGTAATAATGGGAATCTTGCTGCTGCAGGTAAGTATTGTAAATTAAAAAATTAAGTCCCAGTGATAAGCATAAAATCTGAATAGTAAGAAAAGCCTGTAGTAATGTAGCCTAGATAGGATAAAGCAAAAGAAAGTGTGGAAATCACAGAATCATAGGGGCTGGAAGGAACCTCAAAAGATCAAAAGTCCAAACCCCCTGCCAGAGCAGGATCACCTATACCAGACCACACAGGAACTTATACAGGGGGCTTTTGAATACCTCCAGAGAGGGCAACTCCACAACTCCCCTGGGCAGAGTCTTCCAGTGTTCTATAAATATGAATGAAGTCACCTCTCACTCTCCTCTTTTCCAAGCTAAAGAGCCCCAGCTCCCCCAGTCTCTCTTTTTGAGACAGATGGGAATTTGCCATAGAGTGAAGTGTGCATTGTTTTTGTAACAGCCCTTAAATATGTTCGAAATTTCCCCTTTAAAAAGAGGTTTGGTATTTAGAGAAAATCTTGCAAAGTCAAGGTGCCTGAATTATTTCCTTATCCTTTATATTCCTTTGTGATATGATCTTGAGCAAGTCAGTCAGTATTTGTGTCTCATCTTCATATGAATAGTACAGAAATCCTTCTCCCACAAGTAAATATAAAAAAGCCACACACATTTCAAGGCACCCTATAAGAAGAGGAGTATAATCTCTATAGATAGATTGTGATCAAACATGTCAATTTAAGCTATGTAAGTGCTTAGCCAACCCTGCCTCAGTCATATAGTGTCAGATGCATATACTTGTAAAGGAGGACACCACTGCAGTCACATGAGTCATGCTCGTCTCACTCAAAACAGCTGTTCCAGGAGGAAGCAAAGAACACTGTCCCTCAAATCTGAGTGCAGAGGTACTGCTGCTTTCCGAGGGTCCATTTCTGCAATAATAAGTAAGCAGCATGAGAAAAACTTTCTTTCTGTGTTTCATATACAGGCAGCCTGTTGTCCTGCCCCCTCTTGGAAGAGTATTGTTGCCACTGGAAAAGAGTTGAGTGTAAGTATTACAGAGGATTAAAGTATTAAAAATTATTTTTTAAAAAATTATTTGTGTCCTAAATGTAATGAGACTGCCAAGGTGTGAGTTGATTCTAAATTTCCATTAAAATGAGCACTCATGTTTCTGTATTAATAGTTCTAGCACAAAATTAACATTAAAATATTGAACTCTTCAGTCAGATTTTCTTTCTATGTTGCTGTATAACAGTACAATGTAAATCAATACACACCTCACATGCAAATTACTGCAAACTACTATGTCCTAAACCTGCATTTTATTTTGAAGAAGTTTTAATACGGAAAACATATTTTTCCTTGGTTCCTTCTCTCTCAACAATTCACAAGGAGAAATCATCTCTGATGCACTACCTACGATGTTTTCCAGATGAGCACGTTCGTGTTAATTATTTCTGTTTTGACTAATGTCACAGACAAGGCAAGACAACATTGACACTAGTAATGTCCTATACTCTGCACATGATAGCTATACCTACATTAAAGCTTTTTATATGATATATTTTCCTTCATTTTTATTTTCATTCCCTGACACCCTAAGGCATCAGGTAAACATTCCTTGAAAGCTCTTTCAGTATCACACTGATGCTCAAGCACAATTTTATTCTCAGCCATCCTTGCAATTATAGTTTGAACCAGAAGGCCTTCAGCTTCCACTTTATCTCTCAAGCATAAACAAGTGCAATCACTACAAGAAAATGAGTATCCTTGTCAAAAGCAACAGAATCCTCTGTCCTTAAAATATCCTTTTATGCTACCGTCACTCACCCTGGACTCCAACACACCTGGAAGGGGTGTCTGGTGTCCTGGGAATCTGTCCAAGTTATATTCAGCAAGGCTGAAACCAAGTCTTCATATGTTAAAAGATTTTTTTCTAACAGGTGAGACTTCCGTTAGACTTGGTGTAGCTGATGGTAGTTAAGAAATTATGGGAGCAGTCTCATCAAATGCTCCTTTTCCATGTTTATCATCCAAACACATGTTCTTTTCCACAAGCATATACATAAATCCCCTGATTTAGCACCTTATTTAGCATTCACCACAACACTCTCATAATTCATTGTGTAATGCATAACGTTTTCATTGTTGAGATAAAATGATAGATATTCTGACCACTTAGATCTCTGAGATGCGTATCAGAAAGAGATCACAATTTTTTAAAGTTCTTTTCCACTCGTATCCACTAAAATGCCAATCTCTCCTGTCAGGCTTTCTTTGTTTACTATAAAATGTGCCATATGGGAGGGAGCAGGGGGGGGGGAAGTGTTCTAACTACTGAATTTTAGCCAATAAAGTTTTTTAAAAGGTATTTGAGTAGCATGTAGAAAAATTTACAGGTAATTTCAGTACTTTGAAGCTTTGGCTGAGGTTCAGTTTGCCTTTTGATGCAGATTGCCTGGATGATTTTATGCTGGTTGGTCCAGAATAAAGTCTTTTAATCAACAAAACATGTAAAGTTTGTACTTAGAATTCTGTAATATTCACATAATTGAAAGTAGTTGATAAGTTACAGTTGATGTTATTAAATACTCAAAGTAGTAGTGACAGCCATATAAATATCTCAAGGAGCAACAATCCATCTTAATGATGAGCAACATCAGATGTGTTCATTATACCATAGATCTGTCCTTTGGTGTCATAGGCTTTTGTCTGAGGATTTAATGTACACTGCATTTCCAAATTTATTTACACAGTAAGACACCCAATTTGATGAAACCTTTAGTTGCTCTAATGTAAAATAATAAACAGAAGAAGAGAGATCAAGTAACCAGTAAAACTGGAGAAAAATCCTTGGAAAGATGCATGAGGCTCAAATTAAATTAACAGAGCTGAGATTTTCCCAGAAATACTCACTTTAAGAAAAAATCAGATATTTTTTCCCCCAAAATACAATTACAACACATTGAACTCAACAAGAGAGTTTTCTGCTGACAGCTTATTCAAAAGAAGGTGATAAGAGTCAGGGGAAGAAACAATAATAAAAAGCAAATAAGTCATTTATAGATAAACTTATAAGAAAAACAACTTAAAGGCAGAGGTAAAATTGATACAAATTAAAACCAGTCAGAAAGAAACATTAATTGGAATCAATATGTGGCTGTGAAAATGTTTGGGAAACTTTAATAATTACAAAATTTGATGCTGTTGTATTCATGGAAAGTAGAAAGGTCACCTAATTAAATTGTCTTAAAGTGAACAATAAGGAGTAAAAGCTGCAGCTTTTAAACATGTTAGAGCAGAATGAAGACAAGTTTGAGAATGTAAATTTTTCAATGTCAAGAAGATTAGACTCAGAAAGGAGAATGCTATGCAAATTGACATTTTTTGAAACACTTAATGTAAACCCCTAACAAAGCAAATTACCAGGAAAATGAAAATTGATAATTTACTTGGCTCAAGTGATTTGCAGTTCATCTGACGTGGAAAATTGTATCCTAATTCACAAGGGCGCTGGCAATTACCAAAGACACGAGACATATTGAACCATGTAGGGGATAATGCTGTTTATTTCCCTTTCATTTGTATTTTCCCAGTCAGTTTTGCACAAGCAGTTGGAGATGAGGGAGGGTGAGATTTTGTTTTCTTTCTCAGAGGTAGCAGTGGTTGGGTGAGAAAATGCGATCACCCTCTAAGAGGGCTTTTGCTTNGAATAGAATAGAATAGAATAGAATGGAACAGAACCAGGCAGGTTGGAAGAGACCTCCAAGATCATCCAGTCCAACCTATCACCCAGCCCTATCCAATCAACTAGACCATGGCACCAACTGCCTCATCCAGTCCTTTCTTGAACACCTCCAGGGATGGCGACTCCACCACCTCTTTGGGCAGCCCATTCCAATGGCAAATCACTCTGTGAAGAACTTCTTCTTAATATCCAGCATATACATCCTCCAACACAACTTGAGACTGTGTCCTCTTGTTCTGTTGCTGGTTGCCTGGGAGAAGAGACCAAGCCCCACATGGCTACAACCTTCCTAAAGAGTTAGGGCTCTTCAGCCTGGAGAAGACAAGGCATCAAGGAGTCCTTATTGTAACCTTACAGTATCTTTTTACACGTCTTGTTATGACAAGATGAGGGGTAATGGGTTTAAACTGGAAGAGGGGAGATTTAAAGAGGATGTTAGGAGGAAGATCTTTACAGTGAAGGTGGTGAGACATTGGAATGGGTTGCCCAGGGAGTTTGTGGCTGCTCCCTCCCTGGAGGTGTTGAAGGCCAGGTTGGATAAGGCCTTGAGTGCCCTGTTCTAGTGTGAGGTGTCCTTGCCTATGGCAGGGTGTTGGAACTGGATGACCTTCCAGGTCCTTTCCAACCTAAACCATTCTATGAGTCTATGTTTCTTCAGGTCTCCATTTTTGTCCCTGAAGCTAGAACCTAAAATATCTAGACTCAGCATCTGGGAAACACCTTATGTCAATACATGGGTACATGGGTAATGCTTCCTTGTCATGAATTTCAACACTTGATTCTGCTGCTTCAAGACTGAGTAAGACAGTTTGCTACTCAGAAGTCAAGTCTTGCTTAAAAACAGATACCCCTATTTTAGAAAAGGTGAAAATCAACACCAAACAGTAGTCAGACCTGCAGAAATTTTCCCTTCTGGATTCCTTGAATTGTCACAGAGCAGATTATTGATCAGTATGTCAAAATGCCAATTTCTTGCTTTGAATGTTGGAAGTTAAAAGGAAAATCAATATCAGGAAATGCCATTCTTTTGGTTAAATAGTTATAATTGTGTATAGAGTATGGGAAAGAATTAATTGCACCAGTGAAATTAGGGTGAGGGTTTTTGTTTTTCAGAAACAGATAATTTACTCCTTAAGAAGTTCTGCATTTGAGCTATCAAAAAAGTCTAGAGACTTCCTTTCAGTTGTAAAATAATTTGCTTTAAGAAAAATTGTGAGATTTGTTAAGATGTAAGTAAAGAAGGATTTTTTTTTTTACTCAGCTCCACTCAAATTGTTCCAATGGTGTCTGGTTTTGATCAGTGATAAAGCATTCATTTATATCAGACTCCTGCCTTCACATGGAAAATGGTTTATGAGATATAAATCTCCCCACTATGCAAGAGACACAGAATTGATTTATATGCTGTTGAAAATCTGGCCAAGAGAATAAGAGAGTTCACAACAAATTAGAAAACCAAAGGGGAAAAGAATATCAACACCCCTCCCCTCCCGGCCTAAACAAACAAACAAAAAAAACACATACACAAAAAAAACCCCCAAACCGACAAAACCAAACAAACACAAATTAAATTAATCTTTCATAATGATTCTATTCAAGAAAACTCAGGATAATGTGATGCAAAAGAAAATCAAACAGTGAAACGCATAAGTCTTATTCTTCCTAAAGCTAGAAACAAGACCATTTGAATTATCACTTCTTAATTTTGGACAAGCCACTTAACTCATGCCGCCCACTCACTAGAAGTGTTCAGAGGGGATTGAAAAACCAGATCTGGGGAAAATAGTTAAAGATGAGGCTGGATTAGGTGATTTTAAGGGTCTGTTCCAACCCCAACCATTTTGTGATTCTATGTTCCTTGATATATGTGACTTGATGTCAGGCAATGCTGTACTTCATGGTAGCAAAACAAAACAGGGAATCAAACTCCTTGGAAGACAATATATTTAGGTTCCAAAACTGGTGTCATGGACAACAGGGATTAGGGATACACGTCCATAATCTCTCAGCTGTTATGATGAGGATTGGAGGAAGATAGTGGGCCATCAGGTTTGCTCTTCCTTTATTATGTCTCATACTATCTCTGGGAGTGCAGTGACCTAGATCATACAATGGTTTGGATGGCTGCACCATCATACATACTGTGAGTGCTTTACATGTGTCATGGTGTATGTAGATCCATATCAATTACACTGTAACACCAGGCCAGATTTACCCTCTTTATTTGCTATGCAGGCAGGCAAAATCTGGTGCCTGTCTGGCATCTAATACTCTTTGTGACATCCTTTCTTCCTAAAGCATCTATCACATTCAATTGGAACTGACTGACAGTTCTGTAGTTACTGGACAGAAATGGGAAAAATTCACTGGGCATCTTCATGAAACTTTTCCTAATGGGAAGAGGATAATCTCTCCTTACATTTGCTCTCGTCAAGAAACTACCATGAAAATTCTCCAGCAATCAGAAACATCTGGAAGGAGATGAAAAGTAACACACAGCAAAATGGAGGGAAAAAACCTCAAACACAGCAGCAAATATTTGAAAATCATGAAATGGCATATGATGAAGGAATAACAGCTTATTTTTTGATGTGCCAAAAACACTCTTAAAGCCACAAAGGAACAATGTATGCCAAGCTAATAAATACTGACAAAAATTATATTTTATTATATTTTTTTTTCAAAAATATGGGGAAATGGTTTCTCTTTAGGTCTATTTTCAGGCATAATACGTAGGTGTTTAAAAAGCAACTCTATTTGTTTCTTTGTACTCACTGCAAAATACCTTAGCACTTTAAGACTCTGAGAAACAAGACCTAAACATTGATTCTGTGATTATTTCCTAATATATAATTGTTCAGGATAAGCAGATGGCTCATGCAGAATCAATGTGATATAAATGCAAGTTAACAATTCTGTTAAACTTCTGCAGGATCTGAAAGCTGGTAAAGTCACATCCATTAAACCGGTATTTCAAAGAGCACTGAAACCATCTTTTTTTTCCTTACACGTCTATCAAACTTTTCACATTTATTGTATAAAAAGTCTGAGATGTCAATCACAAACTCCCGAAGACAATCCCCTTTTGTTCTAGCAAGACTTCCTACCCAAGAGTTAGGATTCTTGTTACCTTTTTTTCTTTCCTCTGTTACATATAAGCATGCAGTAGTCTTAGCTTCAATGGGAAAATTATCACAAAACTTCAAGATTGGAATTATTGTCACAAAGACTAGAATTCTTGTCACAAAGCTTCAAGACTGAAATTGTTCCACAGAGAAATTACTGACCATAGTCAGTTACAACAATCACCAAATCACAGAAACATCCAGGTTGAAAAAGACCTTCAGGATCACCAAGTCCAACTCATTACCCTACTCTACAAGATACACCTTAAAACATATCCCTAAGCACCACATCCAAATGACCATTAAAAACATCCAAGGTGGGTGACTCAGTCACCTCCCTGGGCAGTTTGACCACTCTCCATGAAAAAATTTTTCCTAATGTTCAATCCAAATCTACCCAGCCTCAGCTTGAGACCATTCCCGTTTGTTCTGTCTCCAGCTACCTGTGAGAAGAGCCCAGCAGCAGCCTCTCCACAATGTCCCTTCAGATAGTTGTAGACAGCAATGAGGTCTCCCCTAAGCCTCCTCTTACTCAAACTAATCAGACCCAGCTCCTTCAGTCGCTCCACTTAAGACTTATTCTCTAGGCCCTTCACCAGCTTTGTTGGCCTCCTCTAGACCTGCTCCAGCACCTCTATGTCTCTCTTGTATTGTGGTGCCCAAAAGTGAGCACAACGCTCAAGGTGTGGCCTCACCAATGCAGAGGTGACAATTTAACTACCAAAGATGCCTTCTTGGTATACCTGAGCAAGATAATCTAAAGTTAGCTCCGCAGAGCTGCCAAGGCTCAGGTTCTATCAACAGCCCATCCATCAACACAGACAAATGAGAGACAAGTCGAGTCAAGCCGAAGGTTGTCAGGAGTAGCAAAGGTTAGAGCTGAAGACAGGCAGACCTGCAACAAAGCTCAGATCCCAGGCTGAGCTTAAATGGGACTCCTGAGCAATGGACAAAGTATTCCTGGGTGGTGGTCTCAGGACAGCCTTGCTGGGTCAGTGAAGATCTATGAATCAAGGTCCTTGAAAACCAAATGCTTAGCTGAGATGCAATAGGCTCAAATCAGTATATGCATGGGGCAGCTTTCTCTGATATATCAGAAACATAATCTTAACTTGAGGTCTATCTTGCTCTGTAATACAATACAGATGTATTTTCCATTATTATTTACTATCATTCCACAAAATTTTGCATATTGGCTTCTCAGATTCCAAATACCTACACATCCACAGGCAGCAACACTTAACATAACTTCATTCTCAGCCTATTCAGTACAGCATTCTGGCATAACAATTCAGATAAATGAGGACTGTCTCATTTTTTTTTGTCCACTGAATTCCACAAAACTTAAGACACTTATTTTTAAATGCAGTAACTTGAAGAACATTTAATAAAATATATTTATTACTCTACTGGACACAGTGGCACTGCATTTTCTTAAAATTATTTTTGTTTACGTATATTATTCCTTTACCTCTTTTTAGGTCTTCAACCCTTTTTAATAAGAAAAAAAAAAAATATTGTTTCCATTTAAACTACTTCAATCTCCTGCTCTTTCATTATAGATCTCTTTCCTGTTTTGTTCATATCCAGGAAAGGTTTGATTGATTGGAGGGTGCTATCTTTATTCTCAGCCCTTAGGATAATTAACCCTGAAGCACACAATCAAGCCTTTCCCATTAGTATATTCTATCACAGGTCTCTATTTGTGAAAATGCTGTACACATTACCCTACAGTCATCCTTGGCATTTCATTAACAGTAGGCACAAATATATACAGAGTGAGAAAGTTTGCTTTAGATTTTTTTTTTTTTTTAACCTAAAAGAGCTCATTCTTTAAATTGCAGTCCAGCCCAGTTTGATAGTCTGTTTGGCTTGTGTTCCTGAACAGCAGAAGACAGCTGCAGGCTTTATACCTGCCTCTGAAGGGCACAGATACAAGCCTGTCTACTCTGGAATTTACACATCTCTGAAGTAGAGTTTTGTGCCTCAGATGCCCTCAAAAGGAAAAGGCACATAGGTGCAATAGTATGCACATGCATCTCCCAAATCACATCTGGCTTATGTCTATCCATAAGCCATACCTGTGTGGTAACAGCTAGTAGGCACTGTTCAGGGTTCTGGGAGGGTCCATCCAACTGGCCAATGGTGAACACCATAACTCCTTAGAGTCAGCACTGTATGCTAAGGCACTGACGGCATCACGTAAGAAAGAAAAGAGTTCATAACCTCTAACGGAAATGTAAACTCTTTACAAAGAGCAGCTAATGATATTATGCTCTGCACAATAGCTAAAGCATTGTGAAAAGGAGGAAATTTGGGCATTTTAAACAGAATATTTATTTATTTTGTTTTACTTTCAACAGCAGGACTAATCACTGGATTAGTATGTTCCTGTTCTGGAAAGCTCAGTACACACATTTGCAATTCTGAACAACTTGCAGTGGTCTAACTATGAAATTCACAGAGATACTGTCAGGTTTGGTGAAGGTTAAAATGAAAATGAAATTAGAATAATAGGAAGCCTGCTTTTTCTGTCACTTCTGCCTGTTTCAGGCTTGTTCCATGCACACTGAAAGTGGAAAGTATTCTTAGAAGTAAAGCTATGTATTAATTTTGTTTGTTATTAAAAGAGTATCTCTGGAATGAGGAATCTTGTTGTTCTGAATTTCTTATTTTTATCAGACATCCCAGAGAAAGATAGCATTAGAAACCAATCATACACCATTAGTTTCTTGGTACAGTGATTTACCACAGGAGAATACTCTTATTATAATGATGGAAATTAACACATTTGAATATAATATAGGTGAAATACTCTATACTAGAAGGACTCTAGTGTGTATAAGAGTTCCCCTTTTCCATATTTGCCTAATGAGTGGTCTTGGTGGGAGCTTGAAATGAAGAGAAGCAGAGTAACTGGATAGGGAGCATGAAAGGGCATCAGACAGATACAAACAATCTAATCAAACAGAACTCCACCCCACTTTTTGCCTTTGAAACACATTTGGCAGAGTTTCATAGACTAAATTACCTATAGCCACCGTAAAATACCTAGCTGTTCTTCTACATCTTTCCAAATATTTGTTTGTTCATTTGCTTGTTTTTCAGATAGGTTTGTATTCTTAGATGCATATGGGCAAAGAAAGCACATTATTAGTTAAATTATTTTTAGGGAACCATTTGTGAAGGTGATTTATAATTTTACAAAGATAATTCATATTTAATTTTATTATTCTTCAAAAATTGAAGATAGCACATTCCTCATGGATGCAAGGAACAAAGTATTCCCTTGAAGTTTGTGTTCCAAAGGACAGAAGGAGAAGACGGGGGAAAAAAAAGGAGGAGGTGTGAAAAAAGTGTAAAACATCATTCCTACATCAACCAAGTTGATAGAGGTAATGGTCAAAAGGAGTTTTCAAGAAGCATAAATGTGAAAAGGGCAAAGGGCTGTCTGACCTCATGAAAGCTGTATAATGCTTAAGGGGCTGTGGTGGTTCGGGAGTTTTCTGTCCCCCACACTGAGATTCACCAGACTAACTCAGCTGGCTGGAAGTTAAAGATGAATCTATATTTTACAGTGTAGCACAATTTTACAGGCATATATACACAATATATACAGCTATTTACAACTATATACTATTACATACAAGTTAAAAGCAATACAGAAACTCAAAACCCCTCCTGAACAACAGAACTGCCCAGGAGGGCTCTGAACTCCCTGCTTCTTCCCACCTGCTCCCTTATCTCAGAAGGCTTATGTGTAGGGGTGGGATGCAACAAGCCTACATGAGGTCAGACAGAGAATTATTAGATCAGGTTACACAGATTCAAGCAGAGACAGTTAACACAGCAAGCAGCAGCCAGAGACTGAGAAACTTTATTATTGTGTCTTGGTTTTATATCATTGAGCAAAACCACTGGGTAATATAAACATCACTATTATTTTCTTCTTACAGCCATGATCTAATTTCTCTCATTAAAATATTCTAATTATCCTTAAACCATCACAGAGGCATTAATAGGGGCCTTAGGAATTGCTGCACTTGGGAATGAAATACAGGGAAATAAGAAAGTCTTAAAAAGTGAGACAGTAAGCAAATCAATGATTTAGTGGGAATGATGAATGTTATCACGGTACTAGCAACTTCTGATGTTAGACAAACACAAATTGCACTGGGAAAGTAGCAGAAAAAATTACAGGTATGTTTACAGATCCAAAGTTGTGTTGACCATGAATTATCTAGGAAAACACATTTTTAATAGCAAAATTAAACTTTCTCATGCCTCACAGAAGGTGGCCAACACATTAAAGAAACTGTAGTTCTAATTTTTCATCCTCTGTCCATTGTCATGAGAAAGCCATTCCAATGGAAACTGATAAGAGAGGCAAGGTACAAAAATACCAAAATCACAAAATTAGCATTTATCCTGATCCCTACAATGCAACTGTCAAGAGCTCGTGCTGATCACAGAACGTTAGTTAGCTCAAAAGCTTCTGTAGTTTGTTAATTTCCATTAGCTTTTAAATGTTAGCTCTAACAAAAAAAAAAAAAGTTAAATGACACAAATCCTATAAGACCTTCTTCAATAATGAAGAAATTAGGCTCATATGCTCATCACTAAATGTTCCTATAACAGTGGATTTTGCCCTGCTTTATATATGTCATGGTTATTTGACATTTAACTGTCTTTGGATTTAAAAGTAAAAGGAGTTTTATTCACACTCCATCCTGTGAGAAAAGTCATTATCAAGGTGTTTAATACTTCTAATGTTTACTATACCACATCATGCCTTCTTTAGTACATTTTGCATTAACACATCTCAATTCACTTTTCACCTTGCACATTGTTTGTCTTGATATTGATTTTTCAAGTACTTTACCAATCATTTCTCACCTGAAGACCTTAGGGGGTGCTAAAAAGTATTTCTTAGAGAAGAGCATAACTGATATTAACTTATGTATTATTTTTTATTCTTTATACAAAGGGATTGAACCTGGGGGTCTGTGTTGATGAAAAGCTCAACACACCACTGTGCGCATGTGGCCCAGACAGAAACCATGTCCTGGGCTGCATTAAGAGAAGTGTGGCCTGCAGGGCAAGGGAGGTGATTCCCCCTCTTTACTCTGCTCTTGTCAGAACCCACCTGGAGTACTGTGTGCAGTTCTGGAGCCCCCAGCACAGGAAGGACATGGAACTGTTGGAGAGAGTCCAGAGGAGGGCCACAAAGATGATCAGAGGGCTGCAGCACCTCTGCTATGAGAACAGGCTGAAAGAGTTGGGGCTTTTCAGCCTGGAGAAGAGAAGGCTTCGAGGAGACCTCAAAGTAACCTTCCAGTATCTGAAGGGGTCCTACAGGAGAGCTGGGGAGGGACTATTCACAAGGTCTTGTAATGATAGGACGAGGGGGTTACGGGTTCAAACTGGCAGAGGGGAGATTTAAACAGGATGTTAGGAGGAAGTTCTTCGCAACACTGGAATGGGTTGCCAAGGGAAGTTGTGGCTGCTCCCTCCCTGGAGGTGTTCAAGGCCAGTCTGGATGAGGCCTTAAGTGACCTGATCTAGTGGGAGGTGTCCCTGCCTATGGCAGGGTGTTGGAATTGGATGATCTTTGAAGTCCCTTCCAACCTAAACTATTCTATGATTCTGTGATTCTGTGATGTTTTATGGAAAAGTAGGTAATGAAGATTAATAGAAAACTTAAACCAAGCTGGCAAGTCATGCTGGGAACTAAAATTGTTCACATTTGAGAATATATTGAAAGATAAGATCCTTTCCACAACATCTCTGCAAAAGTTTTTTTCAAAACCAGATATTTAAATCTACGTTAATCACTGTGATATTTGAAATCTTGTTTTGCAAGGTTGTAAAAGGCTTTGGAGATACTGAGAATAATCTATTTAACATCGATTGAATTGCATGTGTGATTCATCATCCGGTAAAAATTAGGGGAAACATTTCTGAGGACTGCAAAGAGTGATGTGTCACACCTCAGGCAGCTTCAGAGGTACTTATCTCTGGGGATACAGAGATTATAAAAATCAGAATGGAAATGAGACATAGAGTCAATGGAAAGAAAACAAGGCAGAGAGACAGAGGAGGAGGATAATGAAAACTACGTTTTCAAATGCAGAGTTCAAAGGAGTCCTTTTATAACACCTAGAGACAAAGACTGCCTTAGATATATTAAATCCTTGGAGGATTTGACCATCTAAAATACATTGCTGCTTGATGCATGATAGTTCTAGAGCTGAAGACACTGGACAGAATGTAGCAAGGATATCTGAGGTCCCTCAAGGCAATTAAAATCATGGCTAGAAGCATTGTGGACAAAGAAGATTTCAAACCATGGAAGAATCTTCAGGAGAAAAGGTATGTTGTGGCCTGACAGGTTCCATCTGTTTTAGGGGAAACACACACCTGTCTTCAAGTATAAGGTGGTAGGAGTGATAAAGAGAGCTTTAAGATAGAAATTATAGGGAAAGGGGTATCATTAGTATTGCAGTGGGTAAGCCAAGGGCTTCATCTGAACACAGCAATGTTATTGGGAACACCTTCACTGCTATTGGGAACATGGAGGAGGACTCTGGAGTGTATCAGATATGTTAATGCTTCAATTTACACAGCATGAGAAAAAGCCAGGATGAATTGGAAGTGCTGGTCAGCTCTGTCCTGGTAGGGCATAAATTCTGCCCAAATTAGTTCAAACTCCTGCTCTTTCCTCCTCCTGTTGCAAGGTCTGAGAGTTTGAAGGTGAGCAGACAGTGAGAGTTCAAATGAAGAAAGCCCTGTGCCACATGATCAAGTCAGGTGTCTTGTGCTGTCCTTCAAAGTGTTAGGGTTGACCCCTGGGTGCAGGACTTTGAATCTATTGGCCAAAACAATGGACACTAATGCCTATTGGTCAGTTTCACCCTTCAAAATATGGCATTTAAGGGAGGGTGACTTAGAGCTGTTGCTCTCTTTTTCTTGTTGCTTCTGTTGGGACCAGACATCTATTTGCACCTCTCACAGCAGCCACATGTTTGCAGCATGCATTGCTGATTGCAGCCTACAGCAGCGACAAGACAAACTCTTCTCCTCCTCTCTTCAGGACACACACTGTACCTATCGCATCTGTGAGTATAGGTGGGGTTAGAATTTTCTCTGTTGTCAGGTTGCCTGTTTTCCAAGTTCTGACTGTTTAAGCTGTTTAAACTGTTTAATTCCATGTTTATAAATAACTGCTGTGCAATAACTTCTTAACAACCGAACATCCAAAGAATCTAAGGGAATTTTCTCCAAAATCTTGATTATTAATAATAATTTTAAAATATATTAATAACCGCTTATTAGTAATCGCAACAAGCTCCCAGAGCTACAATATCACTGGTATCAGTGAGACTTGGAATGAGTACTAAACTTAAGACTGCTTGGATGGAGAAAGGTTATAGGTTGTCCAGGAGGTTTAAGCAGGGCAGGGGAGGTCAAGTTGTCACAGCACACGTAAGAGATAGGTTTGATTGTACAGCCCTTACAGTTAGTGATGATGTGTTTGAGAGCTTCTGGATGAGGATTAGGAGGATAGAAAACAACAGAGAAATTGTAGTTAATGTCTACTAGCAATTGTCCATCCAGAGCATAATCACTTATGAGTTACTCTATAGGAAATTAGGAGACAATTGTGGATTGGTAGCCCTCATTCTTATGGGAGATTTCAACTTCTTGAACATCACCTGTCAATATTCTACTGCTGCAATGAACAGGTCTTGAAAATTTCTGAAGTTCATAGGAGGTAACCACCTGTGACAAGTACTCAGTGAGCCAACCAGGGAAGATACCCTCCTAGACTGACTATCTCTAAATAAGGAAGGACTCATGGAGGATGTAGTGGCAAGTTGCTGGCTGAGTGACCCATTTACTATGACTGGAGTTAAGCTGCCTTCTGAGCTGTAGAGCTTGAGGGGACAAAATCACATCTCTGTCATGTGCTTCTCTGTGCAGCTTGAGACATTCTCATGATAGTGCTTTAAAAAAGTTTCTCTTCAAATTGAATTCAGTCATTTAACTCTGAGACCACTTATTCTGGAAAACAAACAAAAAAAACATACAAACAAAACACCAATCAAAAAAAAACCAAAAAAACAAAAAAAAAACCCAAACCAAAAAACCCCAACAACCCAAACCCAAACAAACCCTTTCACAGTATTACTTCTTGATTATTTTGGTAGATTATTGAAGAATACAGGCAACAGGTGATGGGAGCAGAGACAGCTAATAGTGTTTTGGTTTTGTTTTGTCTTGTGTTTTTTTTCAAAAATATGAATTGAATATGTGAATATAAATATGATAAAATATTTCAGGCTCTTATGTTTACATCCTAACAATTTCATCCATGCCATTGTATATATTGAAAAGCATTACATGTGCTAAGAGTGCTGTGCTCTCAGATGCATTTACCCTGCCATTGTCAGGAAGCTGAACTGTCAAAGGCACCATTCTAATAGATTAAATCTTTGGTGGAGATCAGTCCTTAGAGTTTTAGACCTCACTAATGTTTTCACTTGCTTGTACAGTCAGACCTCTGTTTGTAAAGCAGAGGACTGAAAATCCAGTAGTTACATAAAGGCTTTGTATAGACAGACCCAATGAACTGACTCAGTATATTCATGCTTTGCATCTTACTCACTATGATGTGTTCTCAATGCCAAACATGTTAGAGTAAAATAATTAAGCTTGAAATTCATAACAATGAAAACACACTAGAGTGGTTAATTTATTAAAAAAAAAAAAAGTTGTATTGTTATTTTCGATTCATATTTCTTATTTAACTCTTAAACCAGAATGTCATATCATTAAATTTTTTATTTGGTTTAATTTTTTTGTGTGTGCTTTTTGTTTGTTTGTGATTTGGGGTTTTTTGCCAGAAAACTATTTTAAAGAGCAAATTAGAAGATGCTAAAATCTTTCAAGAACACTTTTCTGTTAGAAAGGCCATACAGCTTTGCCTGAATCAAAACATTTTATTTCAATGTTTCTCTTCAATTACATTTCCAATTCTGAATTTCACTGCTTGCAGCCTGTGCAGTAAGAGTGCTCATTTTAAAGTAGTAATTCCAGTGCCTTTCCATCCTGACTTTTATCATACAAAATATTCTATTGCAATTGTTATATAAAGTATTTCCTTGACCACTCTGTTTTGCCTTACAGAAGTTCTGCACCTAGAAAAAGGAAGATAAACCCCAAAAAAGACAGTCACCCTGCTACTAATAAAACACAACATTTCAATGGTGAGAAATGTTGAAAGAGAGAGAGTACAGTATGCTGAGATTGTCAGGGTCATGTCCCCTGACAAAGCTCAAAGCTATGATAAGGGCATCTGTGATGTCAAAATTTTATGGAAAAGGGTTGCTTTTTAAAGGTCTATGAAAGGAACTCTGACCAGTGTGACTGCTGCAACAGACCAGTAAAATGTTCTTGTTGATGAATTAATTAATACTGATGCACAACATTAAAAAGATGTCAGCACGATCTTACATGACAAGGTCAGAAGACGAATAGCTTTCTGCAACCCAGTCAAATCTATTACAACAGCCCACTTCAGAAGTCAACTCATTGCCCTCACCATGATCCAAGCCTATAATGTAATGCGACACACTAGGTAACTGAGTGATCTGTGACCATTATGAGTATTGACTAAACAACATTAGGAACAAAGATGTCAGCGTAGCACCAGGCAACACAAGGCCAGGGCAGAAGAGCACAAAATTAATGGGGAGGCACAAAAAAAGGATGAGCAGAGTTACCTTTCATTTTCTTAGGATCTCACATTGCATTTGTGCATGAAACCTTGAGCAAGCAAGTTTAGGTGAGAAGTGTTCTGGCCCATGGCACCAGGTTGGCACAGATGATCTTTGAGGTCACTTCCACTGTAAGCCATTCTATCATTTCATGATACAGTCATCAACCAAAGTCTTTAAATACTATTTTATCATCTCAAAATACATTCTGTCATTCCATGATACAGCCATCAACCAAAGTCTTTAAATACTATTCTATCATCTCAAAATAATGCCTTAGCACTCAACTTCTTCACAGGTTTTACCAGATTTTCTCATCTGAGATATGCTCTCCAGATACCTTTGAATTATTAAAGACAGAAAATAAATTAGCAGGAGTCTTGTAATGCTGTAGGCATCCTCCCATACCATTTCCAAGTTGGAAATAGACTGAGTTGGCTTGGTATGCTTGTTGGCAGGGCAAGCTGGTGTTTCCCTAGCCAGATCTTTGATCCTTTCAAAGAACAAGAGTCTTGAGTTTTAGCTGATGCTCATTTCTAAAGCTTTTGCTACTAAAGCAATGTGCATAGCAAAGTACTGAAAATGCTAAATAATACTGAAATAATCTGGAATTTCAGAAGCTGCTCCTAATTCACGTTGTACGAAAACTGTCAGTCATGTATGGCTATTATAACTAGGTCTAAAGCAAAAAGAACTGAGCAATATGTGTGCAATTTGTGTGTCCATTATGTCTGCCAGGATTTAGAAGTGTCGTGTTAAAAACTGACTGCTCTCTCCCCCAAGGATGTCTAAGCTGAATTATTAATAACACAAATGTTTTCCGGACCTATTATTTATTTCAGTACTTTTACATAATTATCAGAGCTCTTACAGGGCACTGCCAGGATTTTTAAAGCTTAGCCATGCTTTATTATAGGCAAAGAGAACATTATAAATGTAGTCTTTGTGAATACAAATTGTAAGCAGAATATTTACCAAGATGTAGCTGAAAAATTTCTGTCTGTGGGATAGTATAGATAGATAAAAACTACCATGCAATGAAATACGGCAATCTTAATCTACAGATCTTCAATGAAAATATGTACTAAGGCATATTTTTTAAAAAGTATTCATTGATGTACTAACATGAAAAGTAAGGTTTAGCTCCTATACAGTGCTCTCAGAGTAAACAGGGCATATTTACTGGATAATGAAGCTATCCACAGTGTAACTAGGAAATACATTCTGAGATTATCTGCAAACCCACATTGATTTTTCTCCCTTGTCTTAACAGCTGTCTCCCCTATTTACCATAACAATCAAAAAGGCATTTAAACTAGAAAGAATTTCTTTAAGCCATTCACTTTATCTCTCATCTTAGTGTATTTAATGTTTTCTTTTCTTACTTAAACTTAGATGATGCTTAAACTTAGATGAACCTGAAGGGCAAACTATAGCCTCATATTCCTTATTTCAGCAAATTACTTACCTATACAAGTAACAGCAAAAGTTTAAAAAAAAGATTGAAATGGGACAAAAGAAACTTGTGTTGGCCTGGTTAGTGGGAGCACACTAATCATCCACATTTCACAGTAGCATTAAATTGAAGTATCAGGTGCCATCCTGAGCCAAGCTCAGCATCAAGTGTTATCCAATTGATGCTTATTCGGTTATTTGCATGTTTACATTTTGTATGGCAACCATTTTCCACCACTTTATAAAAATAGGTAGCATGCAAAAGTAAGAATAGAATTTGGATTTTTTAAACTTTTTTTTTTCTTTTTTAAGAAATACCTTCATAATCTCAAATAGTCAATATATCATTAAAGTAGCTTGGTGGCATAAGTATCATTCCTTGGATGGGAAGAAAATTAAGCTACTGAGGAAAGCCACAAATCTGCATGAGTGTTTTGCCAGCTTCAGCTGGCCAATGATGACCTGGATGTAGTCAACTCTTCCTGAGCTTCAATAATATTGATACAACCTGGTCCTACCAACATAATCTTATTCTCAGACTTGCTGCTCCAAGAGAGTGGCAGGAGTGCAGTCAAGTTATGCAGAATACATGGAAGTGGATGAATCATTTCTATATTTTAACTGTGACATTTGCAATTTCCATACTCAGTTCCAAATCACCCATCAGACATATTTTTTTCAGTTCTTTACAGATAGTCAGTTTGTGGAAGTACAAACTCCACTGAGAAAGGAAAAAAAAATCTGGAATGATGGGTACATTTTAATTTTGTTTTCTGTGTGGCACTCCAGTGAAAGCCATATGCATCTAAACACTGTGTCTGTGGAAAACAAATTGAAAACTAAAGTCACAGACTGAAACAAGAATGAAACAGATTTGGAAAGCAGAAAGGAATGCTGATGAATTGCATACATCTTTTCCCTCATAAACCCAAGAACTGTTGATTGAATGCTGGCCAAATACACACTCTGTGTTTCAGTTGATCCTCACACCTTAAGATTATGTGTTGTTTTTAAAAGCCTTAAGTATGCATCTGTTTAACAATACACATTTCTCAGTACAAAAATTATGAGTATGATGATGTTCCTGGGACTTAGAGATCAGTTGAATTTATCTCCCTGTGTCTTAAAGTAAAAACATGGTTGAATAAATAAAAAAAAATCTTTGTATCTAGGTCACTATTACTACTGTGTTGCTCACAGTAGTTAAAAAAGACATATGCTTAAACTAATATGTGTAAGAAGATTGTTCATGCCCCAGAGATTTAAATGCTTGGTCCTTTGTCAAAACTTCATGATACAACCCTCACAGAGGCATTGAGTAGAACAAAAAAACCCAAAACCCAAAAAACCCTATTGTGATAGATCTCACAGATATTCATAGATTAAAAAAAAAAATAAGTAGAGGTGTAGCTTTTGAAACTAGTTAGTTACTTGTTTGGTAGTTGGCTTGTTGTTTTGGTTTTTTTCATTTTATTTTGTTGGGGTTTTTTTAACACTGTGGATTATTATAATCCTCTGAATATAAAAATTGAAAGTTTTTGGCATTGCATTTGCACAAGATTTTTTTTACAGTAAGCTTCCAAACTAAGTTGTTTGGTTTTTTTTTTCCCCCATCTTCTTCTGTGATAAAAGTCTTTGAAAACAAATCTGGAAGTGTTGTTCCACTGTGACAGGAAATCTTACTAGTGTTTTGCAAAGGTGCACTGACTGCAACCACAGTATTCTACTATTCTACTATCACCTTTCTGGAACTTAGAAAAAGATGATTTTGTTGGTGAAGATAAGCAGACATTTTAAATAATGAGTTATTAAATGTCAGGTTAGATCTGATTCAGACTGAATTTGCAAGATAAATAATTTTAGCACTAAGAAAAACAAACAAATAAGCAAAACACAAACAGACACCAACCCCACCAACAACAAACAAAAAACCCCAACCCCTCACAACTAAAACCCAAGCCCTAACCAAAAATCTGCCAAGCAAAAGGCTTCTAGAGCAATCTACACAACTGAGGCATATTGTTTTATCCAGTAGTCTACCAAACACAGTACTTATGTCTACAAGGTACACGTTCTAAACCTAAATGTCTTGAACTTGGGGAGTTGGACTCAATGATCTCCTTGGGTCCCTTCCAACCCCTAAGATCCTGAGATCTGTGACACTGCTTTTTATGATCTTGATAGAGTGGCTCTTTTTTCTTTCCTTGAGTCTATCAAAATTCAATATGACTTGACTCAGATTTAATAATTGAATAACGAGACTACAGATATTGATGTGGGGATACTCAGGTTTGAAGCCTTGTCTTGTTTCTATGGCATTTTTTGTCCTGGTGATTTTGGTGTGTTTTGGCATTTTTGTTTTGGTGCTTTGTTTGGTTGTTTGTTGGTTGTTCTTTTGCTCACTTTTTTTTCTAAAAAACTTTTTGGTACTTTCAGGCTGAGCTACTTTACTACAATAATTTGCTTCAGTTCCATATTTGGCATATCTAATGTTGATTTCCAGACATTAATATCTTGATGAAGATTTGACAGTAATTCTATCTCCGTTATTGGATTCTGAAAAGCTCTTGGAAACAAAAAAGATTAATTTCAGATTAATCCCAGTACTGAATGAAGTCTGCTATTGCAATCTTATTGCTATCTTATGTCAAGACTTGGATACTTGATGGTTATTTGTGTCAATGACTACTTTATGGATAAAACCTCATCTTTGTTTGAGTTTGCAGTCAGAGCACTAAAAAGACAGAAACAATTTTGCTGTCTCATTATAAGTTAAATGGTTTCATTAAATGAGTTTTCAGATTGGAGGAACAGCCAAACTGGAACATTTGAAAACTTGGTACAAGTTTGGAAGGCTGTGTCTCCTTTTAATGCATTTTAAGACAAAAACTCAAAAAGGACAGTTTCAAGTGCTCTCATTACAACTTCTTATCATAGTATTAGAGTACTTTTGATGCTGATTTGATGTGAAATGAAATCAAAACTCCTGCTCCACTAAAGGAGAAATCGCAAGTTTTAGAAACCTTGAGTTAATGATGCTGTTTAAGAAAATGAATACTTCTTTTCTCACCTTTCTGTGCCCTTTCTATATTTATAGACTAGCAATTAATATGTTGGTTAATTGGTTAATGTGTTGCAAGAGAGGCTCACAAACAGCACAGTGAGGGAAGACATCTAAGCACATATCAAAGCTTTTAATGGGAAATCTAAATCCAATGTAAGAGACTGGATAATTAGTCTTTGTATTCATATCTATTTAGAGGCCCCAAGAAGCTGATGTACTTTTAAGAGTACCGGGAGGTGGCAAGCAGTAATTTCCACCACTGCTATACACTGTAATGTTGAGCAATGACAGTTTCTGTAGGCTATTTTCCCCCTTTTCTTAATTATTCTGGTTTTGAGAAACAGCTTTTTTATTTAAGCAATCAAAGAATATTTTTCAGAGAAAACAGATGTCCTGGTATGGGCTGTAGGAAAAAAAAAAATAAGCACAGCACAAACTGGTTCTTAATGTATCACACAGGACTGCTTTCAGAAATCCTTAAGAATGAAAAACAAACAAACCAACCAACCCCAAAAAGCTAGAGAACAAAGAGAACTAAGGAAACAGGAAAGGTATAGTAGGGGCACTGTGTCCTTCTCGGGGAGATGAAATATCCTCATCTATCAGTCCTGCAATCAGCCTTCCTTTTCTTCCCCTTCTCCCTGGAGGGAAATAGGAGATTTGCTCTGCTAAAGCCAGTGTGTTGTACTGATAAGTGATGCTTACCTTGTCAGTGTCTCAATGCTTACTGCTCCCTGCTTTCATGGTACAGCTATTTATTCTGCTTTCATTGCAGGGAAACAAAGATTTTGACTAATTTTCTTTTGAAATCCTGATTTAATCATTTTACACGAACCTGTTTCACTTTGTAAGCAACAGGAAAATAATCAATGAAGTGCATTTTCTCTGTGAGACATAAAGGCACAAGAATGAAATCTCTCTGAAAATCTGATATTTATTTCACAATTAGAAAGGATATTACCTATTCTCTAGTTAATTCACCAGCAGAATCAATAGTTTAAAATTTTTGCCTGCACTTAGCATTACATTTTCTTTTAGTACACCCTATGAGCATTAAAGATGGCAAAAAGGATTTTCAAGTGCTTTGAACAATTTCTCTCTTATAATACATAAATTATAAAACATGAATACAGTTTCCAAACCTCTGCAGAAAAGTCACTTTTGTTCTAATTTTATTTCTAATTGTGCTTTTCGTCTAATAGTAATACATGTTTCACAATTCAAAAGCAAGTGCTCAGCAATGAATTCTTTATAATTCTTTATGTAATCCACATGCCACTGATGACAGCACACAACACTGGTCACTCTACATATTTGTGGTTTATTTCAATTCAAAGAAAGGTTTCTCGTGTCTAATTTTCAAATTTATTCTAACACTGTTATGTTTTACCATAGGCAAAAACTGCAAATCACATCGAAATGGGAAATAAGTTTTTATGTGGCTTATATTGAACAGTATAATGGATAATAATTAATGTGCCACAAACTTGTCTTGAGCAAGGCATTAATAGCAATAGAGTACAAAGTCAGAAATGATGCATGGAAAGACTTTTTAAAAAGAAACAAAACTACTAAGTGTTCCTTGTGTTTTACTGCCTTGACCTGCTATGCTCTAACTTGCAAAAGAGAAGACACACTGAAGTTTAAGATACATAGCTGCATCAGCGTCCCCTCTGTTGGGCTGCTGGACTCAGCAGCTATTCACAATCTGCTATAGTATTGGTGGTCTGCTGTTTCCTTTAAAGTTTGGGCCCCACCAGGGGTTTTCAGAACGTCCAGCACACTGGCTGCTGGGAAGTAGATGCTCAAACACAGCTAGGGAAAATCCAGTCACCATTAGGAAATACCACAAAGTGCAGTGGGATCAACTTGTTTCTTGTGAAGAAGCAATCAAACAATGCTAACAGGAAAATTACGTATGTGTCAGTATTTCCAGAACACAGCCTGACCTTAACAATTTCCTTTCCACCAACAGCCTTAAGATTTGTAGCCTTCTAATTGGATTTCACAGAATCATAGAATGTTAGGGGCTAGAAGGGACCTCAAAAGATCACCTGGTCCAAGCCCCTTGCCACAGCAGGATTGCCTATACCAGATCACACAGGAATGTGTCCAGGTGGATTCTGAATATGTGCAGAGAGGGAGACTCCACACCGCGCCTGGGCAGCCTGTTCCAGTGTTTGGTCACCCTTACAGGGAAAAAATTCCTCCTCCAATTTACATGAAACTTCCTATGCTTCAACTTCCAACTATTGCTCCTTGTCCTGTCATTGGGCATCACCAAATAGAGCCTGGCTCCATCCTTCTAGAACTCATCTTTTACATATTTATATACATGAATGAGGTCACCCCTTGTTCTCCTCTTCTCCAAGCTAAAGACCCTAGTCCCTCAGTCTCTCCTCATGACAGCGATGTTCCATTCCCTTAATCATCTTTGTGGCTCTGCATTGGACTCTCTCAAGCAGCTAAGCTAAGATTTGTCAGTAAAAAATTGCTTCTAAATACTGCAGTTCTTCAGAGACTTTCTGGATTTGCCTAAGATGCCTTTGTATCTTCCCACTTCTCAGTATTCTTGGCTCCTTGAGAAAAATTCAAAGCTTATTCCAAATGATAGTGGATTCCCTGAATCTGCTCATGGTCCTTTGAAAGCCAGTCTTGTGTTCTGTTTTTTTCACTTTGAGTTCTGGTGAAGAAACTCTATAGTAAAGGAGATAAAACATATCCCTCTTAAAAACAGAGTTTAGAAAGTAAGGAAGCATAAAGAAACAGTTCAACCTTTACCATCCTAGCCCTTAATTATTACATGATTTTGGTAAAGTTGTAAATGTGTTAGGTTAAGACATGTATTTGTTTTAAAAAAAAAAGGATTATAATTTATCTATATATGTTTAATGGAAAATTGAATCTAACATAAAAGTTATCAAATAAATACTTCAGGAATAAATCATTTTGGGAGGAACTCTATTTCAATCAAAAAAAAATCTTCCTTGTTTTAAAAAACAGATGTATTTGTGTGGAATAAGACAAATGCTTAGGTATGTTGAATTTTGACTTTTCTTTCAACAAATTCTCAACTAACATGATATGTATTTTATTATATGTCACACTATTCAAACTAGTGAAATCTCTTGAAGTGGTACAGTTGAACAAAGGCTTTGTGGGAATAACTCATGTCTCAGCACTTCATGCCATGACTTGTAAAAGCAATCAAAAAATTTAAATAATGAAGATGAGACTTGCTTCAGTCTTTCAACATTTACACATTTATGTGTATGCATTCATTATGTCCTTCATAGTTGCCCTTATACAAACAGAAAAGTAGGTAATCCCAGTCCTTGAGAGATTTCAGTATTGAAATTAAACTGTTATAATTTAGATGACAGGGGATAATGTGTGAGGCTAAAAGTAAACAATACTGTCAAAGAAACTATGACAACATGACTTTTACTGTTAGAAACTGCATTTTTAATCCTTGAATCACAGAACAGCTAAAGTTGGAAGTGACCTCAAAAGACTACGTGGTCCAAATTTTGTGGAAAGGGCAGACCAGAAGAGATTAACACCTATTTGCTTTATCTAAACCTGGGACAAAATCATTCAATGACAACTCCAAGAGATGCTCTGGAATAATTCAGTACTTGAGATATTTAATTATGTAGATTAAGCAACAAGAAAGAAACTAGAAAACTTTTAAATGAAAAGCTGCAGGGAATCTAATAAAGTCTATGTTTTTCAACCATCACCAGGATACTGCCTCACAAACACTAGTTTTATTATTTACAAAGAGTGTAGACCTTAACTTTCAGCATTGATAAAAATTTTCAGAACTCATATGCAGGTATTTTTGGGGGCAAAGTCAGTTAATAAATTTTCAAATCACAACTATCATGTCATGTTGCTGTATTAATTATTCCTTTAACTGTTGTGCTTCTTAGGGGCCTATGGAACTGTCATAACTTTCATTAAAGCTGCAGCTTAATTGGCCTTAAAATATTTAAGATGAATAAAAACATCCTTGGCAATGAAAATTTTTAAAAAGCCCAAAACTTAAAGATTCCTGGATGGGAACAGTATGTTATATGGACTGAAAAAAAAGGACAAAAACCCCAAATCATGTCTAAATGACACTATTATATCTCAGAGGTTTGTGTGTCAATGCATTACCTAATTAATTACATTAAGCTACCTCTTCTCATTTCAATCAAATAATAAAATATATAGAATTTGACACCAGGAACTGTGTCTTCAATGACCTACACAGGTTACCTAGCAAGATTTTTATTTCATTATTTAATAATGATCAGGAACAAATACCGAAATTTAACAGATGTCATTAAACTGCCAATTTTCCATTTAGCAATGAGGACAAGTGAGAAATATGAAAAGATCCAGGTACATTGAGGTAAATCAAAAAATACCCTCTTTCTGTCTCAATATTTGGGGCCCAGGGAAAAGTTCCTTCTGATTTCACATTTCTGTGAGTCAGAAAGATTTTGCTAAACCTTTCTAAACATGCAGCACCCATTTTCATCATTTCGGTGATCACCTTGTGAAGAAATTGCAAAACTTCATTTACAAAAGTCCTGAGGGCTAGCACCACCAAGTCAGGTGTCTTGTGCTGTTCCTCAACGTGCCTGGGTGGTCACATAATGCACACAGTTTTGAAATCATTGGCTAAAACAATGATACTAGTGCCTATTGGCCAGTTTCATTTTCAAAATAATCTATTTAATGGGGGTAGGTGATTTAGAAACCACACTCATTTCCTGCGACTCTCCACCAGGAATAGCACTCCATTCATGGCTCCTTTAACTGGGAATCATAGAATCATAGAATGGTTTAGGTTGGAAGAGACCTCAAAGATCATCCAGTTCCAACCCCCCGCCATAGGCAGGGACACCTCCCACTAGATCAGGACGCTCAAGACCTCATCCAGCCTGGCCTTGAACACATCCAGGGAGGGAGCAGACACAACCTCCCTGGGCAACCTGTTCCAGTGCCTCACCACCCTCACTGTGAAGAATTTCTTCCTAACATCCCGTTCAAATCTCCCCTCCGCCAATTTGAACCCATTCCCCCTCGTCCTGTCATTACAAGACCTTGTGAACAGTCCCTCCCCAGCCCTCCTGTAGGCCCCCCTCAGATACTGGTAGGCTGCTATAAGGTCTCCCCGAAGCCTTCTCTTCTCCAGGCTGAAAAGCCCCAACTCTCTCAGCCTGTCCTCATAGCAGAGGTGCTCCAGCCCTCTGATCATCTTCGTGGCCCTCCTCTGGACTCTCTCCAACAGTTCCATGTCCTTCTTGTGCTGGGGGCTCCAGAACTGCACACAGTACTCCAGGTGGGGTCTGACAAGAGCAGAGTAAAGGGGGAGAATCACCTCCCTTGCCCTGCTGGTAATGCCTCTCTTAATGCAGCCCAGGACACAGTTGCTGTCTGAGCCGCGTGTGCACACTGCAGGCTCATGTTGAGCTTCTCATCCACCCAGACCCCCAGGTCCTTTTCCTCAGAGCTGCTCTCCAGCCACTCACCACCCAGCCTGGAGTTGTGCTTGGGATTGCAGCGACCCAGGTGCAGGACCTTACACTTGGCCTTGTTAAATTTCATGAGGTTAGCCTGGGCCCACCTCTCCAGCCTGTCCAGGTCTCTCTGGATGGCATCCCTGCCCTCCAGCAAGTCAACTGTGCCACACAGCTTGGTGTCATCTGCAAACTTGCTGAGGGTACACTCAATTCCTCTGTCCATGTCACTGACAAAGATGTTAAACAGCACTGGTCCCAGCACTGACCCCTGAGGGACGCCACTTGTCACTGTTCTCCAGGTGGACATTGTGCCTTTGATCACCACTCTCTGCATGCGACCATCCAGCCAATTCCTTATCCAGCGAGTTGTCCACCCATCAAGTCCATGTTTTTCCAGTTTGGTGACCAGGGTGTCATGTGGGACAGAAAAGGCCTTACTCAGGTCCAGGTAGATGACATCATGGTGGCCACATGTTTTGCAGCTTTTGCACTAGCAGCTTAGCAGCAAGCACAGTTCTTCTCTCATTCCTTCTGCCTGAAATACTTTGTATTTCTGCTTCAGTGCATCATGAGTACATATGCTAGAGTTAATGCGAAGGCTCCATAAGCATATTTAGAATTTTTCCCATTTTTGCATTCTTTCTCCGAGTTCTGATTGTTTAAACTGTTTAATTCTGTGTTTATAAATACCCTTTGTGCAACTACTTCCTGTGGACTAAAAATCCAGAGAATTTCTGGAAATTTTCCCAAAATGTTGAATATTAATGATAAAAATGAATACTCATTCTGAGATTAATATTCATTATTCACAACCAATTATTAATTTCCCAACACCCCTGGACAGACTTTGTGCAAATAACAGCTAGCATTTTAAAGATATCTTGAAGACAGTACAGGCAACTGATGCTTGCCTTCCTACAAAAGCTCTAATATGGCTTGTGAATATTAGTTAGTCCAAAATTGTATTTGGGCATTCCCCTTAGTTAAATATAATGAGCTAATAGTCTTACATGGTTTTATCTGTCTAAGAATGAATCCTCTGTTTCAAGTTGTTCTCATAAATGACTTTTATCCCTAATGGTAAACAAATTATAGTCTCCTTTTGGGAGTGATTTGTCCCATCATGGCACACACTCTACATGACAGGAGTGACTCACTCATTGCAGTAGTTAATTTCTTCCTGTTGATTTGTGTGTGAATGTCTAGTATATTGTAGCACATTGTGCTTAATAATAGGTATATTGATTATATAAAACCACATAATGTAAATTGAGCTATTTAGCAAGTTATACCTAGGTATATTTTCTATTTATACAGCACATTGATCAAAGGAGAAAGGGAGGGTGGCTTAATTTAAATAAGCAACTATTGTAGATATTTCTCCCAAATTACTTCTATGCCATCAAAATTAAACAGATAAACAAACAAACAACACAAAAATCAACCTAATTATTCAATGGAAATGTGTTGGGTTTTATTCTTCCCAGAGGATAAGAGTCTGACACAAGGCTGCAAGAAAAATTCTCCCAATTTTAGACCGGTACTGAAAAAATAAAGTTTAGTTACTTTAAAAAGATTGCTCCTTTTATTGTTTTTTTTTCATTCCTTGCTTATTAAGACAGGCTGTATGGGTCCATGGAGATGAGATGATATAAAAAAAAAAAAAAACAAGTTTGGTGGATCACTTAGGAGAAATGAATAGAATAAGACTTTTAAAATTATGCTTAAATTTTTTTATCCACTGATTACTGAATGGAAAATGAATAAACATTCATTGAAGCACTCAAAGTTATTTAGGAGTTTTTTATTCTAGTTTCTAAGTCAGGAAGGCACTATGCACTTGCTTATTTCAGCAGGACCAAGGAAGTCATTCTGCCCCTGTACTCAGCACTAGCTAGGCTTGAGTACTGCATCCATTTCTGGGCCACTCAATTTAAGAAAGATGTTGAGGTGCTTGAACGTATCAAGAGAAGTGCACCAAGGCTGCTGCTGGAGTAAAGCCCTACAAGAAGAGGCTGAGGGAGCTGAGGTTGTTCATCCTGGAGAAGTGAAGGCTCAGGGGAGACCTTATTGCTCTCTACAACTACCTGAAAGGAGGTTGGAACCAGATGGGGTCTCTTGTCCTAGGCAACCAGTGACAGAAAAAGGGGACACAGTCTCAAGCTGCTCCAGGGCAGGTGTTTAGGCTGGAATTTAGGAAGAATTTCTTCACAGAGAAATTATTATTTGAATAGGCTGTCTAGGGAGGTGGTTGTCCCTACTTGTCCCTGGAAGTGTTTAAAAGGAGACTGGAGCACTTAGTGCCATGGTTTAGCTAATTAGAAGGTGTTAGGTGACAGGTTGGACTCAATGATCTTTGAGGTCTTTTCCAACCTGGTTAATTCTGTGATTCTGCTATTTCTGGCTTGAATATATACTGTAACTCTTGGGCATAGTCATGATGAAAAGTAAGAATAGCTCATGCTCTAACTTTGTTCCTTGGCAGCCATGCAATGAATGAGTGTCAACTGAATTCAGTGCCAGAATATAACAGGACTGTCACTGGAAGTAGAGGAAAAACCTAGAGCACTTCCCTGCTCAAGAAGATGCATCTTGAAAACATATCAGATATTAAATTGCTCATTTGATTCCAGTCAGGTTTCAGCTCTGTCTTAACAACATTTTCAGGCAAGCCTTTGCTAAACCATTTAGCCTTCTCAAGGCAAATCACCCTTGGAGCAATTCAGTCTGTCCCCTTCGAGAAGAAATGATTTTTTCTTTTTCCTAGTGTAACACAAACAGCAACAACATTTTTGGCCCATCCTCCCCATGTTGGGAAACAAAGCAATCATGTTTGCTATTGCACTTGCTATCAGAAGAGCACAAGTGTGCCAGTTTCCCCTTTTCACCTCTCCCAGCTTTCTAGTTTCTTGTCTGAATGCACTTCATCATTTTCAAATTTTGCTTTTGGCAGATTCAATACTCAAAAACTGTTTCTTTTCAATGCACACACAGTAACCCAAATTTTCCATTCACTGGAATTTCTTCATTTTCTGAGGGAAAAAATAGTACTTCATTACATATCTATTCATCTGTGTGCTCGGTGAAATGCAACATTATTCCAGGCAGAATCTGGGCTATTTATTTATTTGCTTGGGGTATTTTGGAGAGAAAAAAGTGGAGATGGATGAGTGATTAGAGGAGTATTAAAGCACTGAGCACTGGTGCCAGAAATCATGCTTTTGCCTGGGGCAGCTTCACCACCAGTTGATTGCAGAAATTAGTGCAGGTAATAGCTGAGACGACCTACCTTTGGTCAGGACACATTTAGGACCATAGAATCACTAAACGGTTTGGGTGGGACAGAACTTTTAAAAGTCATCTAAACCAATCTCTCTGTAGTGAGCAGGAACATCCTTAACTAAAACAGGTTGCACAGGACCCTGGCAAACTGACCTTGACTGTTTCCAGGAATGAGGCATCGAAGAGGTAGCTCTGGGAAATTTTTGCCAGTGTTTCAGAAATCTTTTCAATTTTTTCTTCCTTAGATCTAGTCTAAACCTATACATATTTTAATTATTGTCACTAAGTGTCACAGCAATTTTAAAGGATGCATTTCTATTCATGAATTTTTTGTAGCAAACGTTACATAACCACTGATATGAAAACAAAACCTTGACTGCCTTGTGCAAAAATTCAATTCTTCATCATGGCTAATGTCTTGAAGTGTTGGGTGTCAATCATAAGACTAATTGAAGGTGTTGGAATGTGCAGCTAGGGAGGAGAAGAAACTAGGCTATGACTGAAATAAATAAATGTAAATATATATATATATATATATATATAAAAATCATCAGAATTAGCTTGTTTCCTTGGAGATTTGT